>JAPYYX010000053.1:0-154547 GCA_030522605.1 Cremastinae sp. B BG-2022a
GTCGAATTTACATGATAGTTTGTTGCCGGTATAGACCCGTAGGATTTTGTTGCAGCAACTCTTTTTTATTTGCTTCAACAAATTTTTTTTCTCAGTGTATATATTTGATGTATAAACACACGTTGCGCGAGAGAATCTCGTGAGTGTGTGCCAGGGAGGAGGAAAAGAGCGAGAGAAAGAGAGAGAAAATATATATGGAGGACAATATAGTATATGCGCCATTCTAGGTATGTAGAAACGACGTAGCAGCTCGTATTCCCCCGGGAGGCAGCGAGAGGGCGGATCGAGGAAGATCGAGAATAAAGCGAGGTGCAAAAGGAGATCGCGGAAAATAGAGAAACCCCGTGGAAAATTCTACGCTGGTTGTACGCGCTCTCCTGCGGGCCATCCGTAAACTTAGGATACGCGAGAACAACTTTGGTTCCGTTTCTCCCCCTTCGCGCGAGTAATAAGGGTGTACACACGCGGAAGAGGGTAGAATTCTCCGAGTTAAAAAGAAATACAGGGACAGAGCAGCTCGAGAAATCTAAAATTATCGCAATTACGCGAGGCCTGGCATCCGAATTTGCGACACACAGCAAAGTCTCCGAGGCCTGCGTTTCGTAACGAAGGGAGGGTTGTTTCTCAGAAATTTGTCTCATTTCTCCCCTCTGCCGCCATATATATTTTGACTCCGAGGATATACAGAGAGAGAGAAGTTCTTCCCAGTGTCGTTAGGTATTATTATTGCAGGGAGATACAAAGAAACGTTGAAAATTAAATGAGGGAGACTTGTCTGCACCTTCGATACGTATATACGCTCTGTAACTTTATAGTTTTATTATACAAGCAACGATAATATAACAGTATATAAATTTTGAGCTTTCTCGGAGTTGCCGTTGCGTTCTCCGGCTTCACGTGTGAAAATCGTCGCGTCGAAAGATTATTTGAGCGGAATACGGTAAGCATATTTCGAGCGTTAAACCGATCGTTCCCGTTGTAAGGCCGATGTTATGCTTTCTGCTCGTTTTAACGCGCGTTTCTCGAAGCAGCAGGCCGGGGTATATCGGCGAGAAAGAGGAAAAGGGAGAGAGCCTCGGAGTTACGCGACACGAGCAAGAATGTGTCTCGCGCCGTGCGACTCGATAGCGAAAGGAGGAGGGAAAAAACGGCGCGCACACGTTTGTATCGACGCAGGAAAGAGCGTGCGGGGCTTGAGAGAGCCCATAAGAAGAACGAATGGAACGTCTCTGAATAAGATATCGGCTTTACGTACTCGGGCCTCTTTTTGCCACCGCTCGTGAGCCTCCGAGCAAACTTTACGGACTTTATACATGTACGCGTACATACACATCGCCTCATCGTTTGGTACACATATATGTATAAAGTTTTATTCTTGAAACGGCAAAGCGTGCGCTCTTCTCGTCCGATCCTTATACGACGTGGCGAAACGACCTCGCTCCCATATGGGGCAGCCTTTTTCCACTTTTCAACGGTAGCCGTGCCATTTTTTTTCAACTCCGAAACCCTTATTAACGAGTTGTTGAGTTTTCGAGTCGTTTGCGCGTATGCGCGGTGTCTGGATGAATTATACCAAAAAATTATCTGCCACGTCAAGACGTGATGAATCTTAGGATTTTTTTACTTAATAAACTTCTCGATGAGGGACTCGGGCGATGTTCTATTTTCTTTGGTTAATTTGGCTACGGTTATTTCGATCGTAACTCGTCGAGTTTCCTGTTTCAAGAACGAGTATGTTGTACAGTATAATAGGAGGTGACTCGACATAGGTATAAACTTGTGCGAAACGCATACACACAGGACAATGTGCCCATTGGGCTATATCTATTTCGTCGATGTTGCCACGGGAGAGCGCGGAATATGCGCTGTATGCAAGAAAGCCGAAATTTCCCAACGGGCTTCATACGTCTCGCCGCTCTTCATCCTTTCTCTCTCCACCTTTCCGTCTCTATCAACTCGCGAGCTACAAGTCACGAATCTAAACGTCAGTGAAAATTTACCACGACAACATGAACCGCATTTTTATTAAAAACCTAAAAATATGTCGAATTGCATAGATTGAAAAAAGAAATAAAAAAAACAAAAACCGGGCCCTATTGAAGAAACGACTTGTATCTGATATAAAAACTTTATTTTTAATCGTCGTCAAGACGAGCTATTCTAGTTATCAATGAAAATTGATGAAAGTTTAAAGACGTCATGTTTCATTACTTAAAAAGTTTCCATGGTCCATGAATTAATTGAAAAAAGCTAAAGCATCATTTCGAATGAACGGTCCAATATAACACGAAAGTTTTGAAAAATGTACAGAGCATCGAAACTGAGAACGATCGGAGTGTGAGAGAGGCTAAAGCGAAATTTCTTGGCTCTTTGCCGGCCAATAATTCAGGAGTGGCCACATAATAATTGCAATCGCGTAATAATTATGCAAATGTATTTTGCGAGCGGGAAAGAGTGTGCTGGGAAACGGTGAATTCCAGTTCCTTTCGAAGGTGTCTGAAAGTGCAAAGAGGCTACTCTCGTCTCGCGATAAAAGAGTGGGGAGGGTCAGAAGAACGAGAGAATAAAAAGAGGAAGAACAAGAAGGTGGATGCGAAAAGACGGGTTGGAACGGAGCAAAAGAAGCATCTCGAGTACGAGATGGTGGAGAAGATGGCATGCAAAGGAGGCTCTTCTGACTCTCTTCTCTTCTCGCAGTGGTAAGAGGGAAGCGAGCCGGTTGTAAGGCGACACCTCTCGCTTCTCCAAATCTCTCGGCTTCTCTCTCTCTCACTCTCTTCTTCACTCGTTGCTATCTTTCTCCAGGTATATATCTACTCCACCTTCGTCTCACCGACAAAACTTTTTATTTTCTCTCATTCATTCCTCTCCGACCTGTGCTCGTGGACCTCCCTCTGACTTCGCAGTTTTTCTGGCCTCTCTTTCTCTTCTAAAACGTTCTTTCGTACCTCTTTTATATGATTTCACGTTTTCTCATCGCATTCATCGTCTTCCTCTATATGCCGTGTATAAGTTCCAGCTCGAATTCCCCAGCCTCTGCCACAATTTTTCTCGTGAAAATTTGTGATTCGCGTCACGGACTTTTAGAACCCGGCTTCTCGGAGCAATCGAGAGCGATTGAAGGGAAAGGGGAAGGGAGATGTGAGCAATCAGAAAATGGAGGCAACAAGGGAGACGTATATATAAGAAGAGACGAAAACAAGCGTGGAGTGTGGTAAAGGAGATATGCAAGAGTATAGGATACGACGTTTTGATACAGGTGGGTAACTCTCGGACAGAGCCTTTAACGAAACAGACCGTTCATCTTACTTACTCCTTCATCGTAATATATAACTCCGAGTGTGTATAGAGCGGCAATGCGCGTTGAACGGGCGACAAGTACGAAGGGCGTAAGAGTCTCGGCTGAGAGACGAAAATGCGAGATTCCACCGGGTCCTTTCGCTCGATAGAAGTCGTTCGCAACACTCGCGATATCTCGCGTCCTTAGCCGAAACGGGCAAGAATGTGCGAATGCCGTGTAAGAGTACGGAAAAGGGGGATGAGAGAGTATGTGTTAACACGTATAGCATAAAATGCCGGTCATGGAGGGAACGGACTTGTGGCCGGAGCGACCCACAGCACCGGCCAACAACCATATATCTGCGTCCTAAAAGGAATTCCAGAATATATTTTACATATGCTTTATTGTCGCCTTATTTCCAGCTACGGCTCCGGTATAAAGCCTCGGTGAATCTTGGCTTTGGTATCGAGGGAAAGTGGGAGAGAGACGGAGAGAGGGACGAATCGAGGGTGCAGGCAAAACGCGTACGAACCGAGCGCGATACACTCGTTGGGATCCTTACGAGGTCCTTGTCGTTTTCACGCACATACATGCCATCCAGCACAGTTACAAAAGGAACCCTACCACACCGGATACGAAATCCCCAAAGACTCGGAACGAATGCTTCGTTCTCTGTATCGATCTTTACACCTGGACGAAACTTTATCGCAAAATGTCCTACTGTGTGCGAGAGTGTTCTTTTTGTACAGACAAAAAAATGTCCGATGGACAGAAGCATTCTTTCGAGTAAGCAGCCTCAATAGAAGATTGCGAGCCCTCCATTTTACTTTTAACGATCGACTTAACAATGGTACATTTCCCGGAAATAAAATGGAGTAAAAAGATACTAATTGCGTCTTTTTGAAATTTTTAATTTTTTTTATAGTTCGTACTATTTCTTCTGTAGACACTGGAATCACAGCATGAAGGATAAGATTTTTCAGTGATGACTTAACCTGGATTTGACAAGTTTACTCTCTAGGCAATTCGAAAATGTCCCGTTCGTATGTACAGATGACTGGGAGTCGATGCGCGCACTTTCCCCTCTCCACTTATTTGGATGCTGGCTGGGCTGAAAACCTGCTGGAAGTTTGGTACGCGAGCCCTACGAAGGGTAAGCCCTTCGCATTGGGCCAGCGGCCCCCCCGGGGCTTGAGCGGGCCCCGCAGACTCCGGATCACGTCGGCAGAGAGAGAGAGCGACGAGTGGAGGGGCGAGCCGGTTCCTGAGCCGAACCGAGAAGACGCCATCACGCTTTATATACGACCCTCCTCTCTTCTCTCTTTCTCCTTGGACTTTCTTCTCGCAAACGGCGAAAAAACTATCATTACGCCAAAATGGTATACCCGAAAAAAAACATTTTTTCTCCCTTATTTCCAAATCTTCCCATATACCGGTGCCTCGGTAACGGTCCGCCGGAATAACGCGTTGCGCGGTTTGAAGACGAGAAATTCGATGGATAAAATGGGGACGATGAATATCAACGTTAATTACAAAACTACATTATCACGAAAAAAAATATATTTAAAAGATTGGAATTTAAAAGAAGCGAAATTCGTGATTCTGCGATTTTTACTTGACTTCTTTTTTCAACCATAATCAATCGGTGGAAAATGACCGATCGATTATGGTTTCTGTAACTCTATCGAAAAATCATCGTATGCAAAAAAACTTGTATATTTTATCTCACTATCGCGATACCGTCGCTCTCAATTAGCACTGATCAAAAATTAGTCATTGAAAATGCATATCACGTTTTGCCTACCCTGATATTATTTTCATCGATCGGGAGATCGATCGAGTGCAAACGAGATCATTAGCGTTTTCAGAAACTCTAAAATGCCCGTGCACTTGTGTTTAAAAATAAAAATATTCTTTTTTTCGAGTCGGCGTCTCGTCGATTTTTTCTTCATTTACGAAATTTTTAATGCCGGGTTTGCTTATATATATACACGTGCAGAAAAAGATCGATATCGATTAATGGGAATCGCTCAAAATTTTTTCATGCGTGCGAAAGTGTGTGTGCGAAACGCCGACTTTCTGAGGCCGTTAATTAACGCCGCGATAAAACGAGAAACGTGCGGCAAAAAGGGGGGTTGACGGAAAAAAAAAATCTGCAAAAAAATGCGACTTCGTGAAGCCCATTATTCAGAGTGCCACGATTCTTTTCGCGTGTGTGTGTGTATCCCTCTCTCCCTCTCTCTCTTTCTGCTCGCTCTTTTCCACAAACTTTTGGAGCGTGTGAGAGCGTGAAATTCTACATCGACGTACAGCGAAAGTATTTGCCAGTGTGCGCCTTTCTCGTATCACACAGTCGCACGATTATTCGAACGCGCGGGGGCGCTTGGACGCGCGAGAAAATAATAATGAACTCGCATAAATCTGAAAAGTTAGAGCCGAACTAGTTCCAGAGGTTGTGGCGCGCGCGTTCGTTCGCGCGAGCTCCGGCTACTTCATTCTCAATACGAAAAAGAGAACGAGCCAGTTTCGGCGTATCGTCACTATAATTTCAGCGTTCCCTCTTCTTTTTAATTCTTATTTTTTTCCATCTCACGAGCAGGTAGCTGCCGAAAATGCGTCCTACAGGTCGAAGCGATTCTTTCATTCCTCGAATATGAATCACGAATGGGAACAGGTGGAGCAAAAAGCTCATCAGAAATGAAGAAATAAAAGTTCTCGAAACAAACATGCGTGTGCACTCGGACTATCGAGCACCTATATGCTAAACTCGGGATCGTCGAATCGTAGAGATATGTACACATACACGAAAACGAATGAGAGAAGAATTGTGAGGATACGCTGGAATAAATAAGTTGTGCGGCAGTGAAAAGCGCAAGCGAGAATCCTTATGCGTGATCAACTCGCTTGAATGCACTTCGGTGTACTCTCTCTTGTATTAAGCTCTTCTTCGCCGTTTCAAGATCGAACAATAACTGCTTTAACTACCAAATGATCGTGTATGGAGATAATAAAGTAGGATCTGTTTTTTTACACTGGTAGAGAAAATTCCTGCATAATTTTTATTTTTTTTCTTGTAAACAGAGATAACATGTTCCACCCGGAAGAATTAACATCCTGAATTTTTTCGTGAGTGTGTGTGTAAAATCGAAAAAATTTGTTTTTCAAGCTTTTTCAGTGTGAGAAAATCGCAAAGCTTTCGACTCGTTACCTTGGGTCCGTTCGCCACTTTCTGGTCGCGTTCTCGGGCTGAAGACAAACGAGGCGACGCGGTACGAGATCTTATCCGTTGCGGCAACGGCCACTGAATCATCCGCTTTGAATAGGGCTCTGCCTCCATCTCGTTTTTCTCCCTTTACCATACTTATATACGAGTAAAAACTTGTATCAAACATAATTCTACATTTATATACATTTCGGAGATAGACAGAAATATTATATTTATAACCGAGAAAAGATTTTCATGCGCTCTCCCTTCCTCATTGAAATTCACACAAGTTTATCTGCCTACGACGTACAAAATTTGAAAGCCCACACGATCAATCAAGAATTAAATAACAAGTGTAACGCGTGAAGAATTCAAAATTTTATTCTTCTGATGAAAAAAAATCTAATGATATGCGAAAATGAAAAAAATGTATACACAAAATACACAGTGAATTTTTGACCATTCTTTGTATATTACCGGCATGAAAAAAAGGATCCTGTCGTACGCTTTGTCTCGTTATCGTCCGAGGATTTAAACGAGCTTGCGAGAAAGATAGAGACGGAGAGAGTGGGAAGAGGGATAGGAGAATCTCGTCTCTTTCGGTGTTTCCTATTCGTGCGAACAAGAAACGAGAAAGCGTCTCTCGCACAAGCGGTTTACGTCGCGGTGGCTCGGAGGAAGACTCTCGTGCCCGGTGGACCACTAAGCAGCGAGCGTGAATATAGCTCTGGCAATGGCTTGGTGAGCTCCTCCGCAGAGCACATGACTTACAAGTTAACGATAACGCACGGCTACCAGAGTCTTAATCAGCATAAATCATAGCGACAATGCACCATCGTTTCTCTCTCTCTCTCTCTCTCTCTCTCTGAAGATCTCTTGGTATATACACACAGGCATCGAGAGACCTCACCGTTCGCGAGCTTGCTGTAAGCGCAGAGTCGACACGAACGCGTATACTCCGGCCTTGCCTTTGAATCTGCTCCCCGTAGAATTACGTGCTGCGAGTAGAAGGAGGAGGCACTGGGAGGAGGAGAAAAGCACCGCACAGAGTTTGTGAGCTCTCGGTGCAGAATGAGAGAGAGCGAGGACTACGCTCTCTCTCTCTCTCTCTCTCTCTCTCTCTCTCTCTCTCTCTGCGGCAAGACTCTCTTGCTTGCTTGTGTGTCTACACCGGCGCAATACACATTCATACACTCGTAACTTTAATCCAAACATAAAGCAATCCCGAAGAGGAGACACCAGGTGAGAGACACGCTCGCTTTGCGAACTTTTGTTCCAATTTATTTTTAAATCCCTCATGTAATTAATTAATTAATTAAAATTTCCATTGCATCGTGGGCAATAAAGAGAGAAAAATATATTATATATTTTCGACATGAATGTAATGGAAAAATGGAGTAGACAAAATTGAAGTGAAAAATGCTGGACTTTCTGTGTATTTTTTGAAAATATATCGTTCGGTAAATATCGGGTCCGCCGTATTCGTCAGTACTTCGTCCCACTCGCAGCAGGATCGTATTCTTGTGCATGACTATATATATGTATACGGGAAAGAGGGGTTGCGCAGAGTTATGCCTGTGGACTCTGAACAAACTGATCGATCGTTGCCTCGAGGACTTCGATACGGTACGAGCGCGCGCGCGCACTATGCAAACTCGTATATGGCAATGCGTACCTGCTGCAGAATCGTCCATCTTTCTACAAGCTTGTATACATACATATACGCGTACGGCCGATCGGACATTTGTCTGGTTGCAGAAACGATCCGAGACTCGGTAATTTCAGTCGACTAAAATTGCTGATAAAGTGGAAAGGCGTAAGAGTTTCTTTCTCGATCTCATGTCAGAGGCGGCTTAATCGTTGAATTATTAGCTCGCATAGAACGGGTTTCCTAGCTCTGATACGCGTGTATTAATCGCTCTTAAAAATATGACTTGTTCACAGCTTATTACGCGTGTACGCACATGTATTATATACTTCGCGTACGGCAGGAAGAGAGAAAGTTCGCATTTAATTAGCTCTTCTCTCTCTCCCTCTGTTCATTCTTGGTTGTACTTCACCAACTTCCCTCTGATGTCGAAGATTTTTAATAATTTCGTACATCATCGTTAATTAGCTGCGAGAGGGGCAAATGGGGAGAAAAAAAAGGCGGATCGAGATCGCTGTCGATTTAACGACGCTGGTTAATGAATTTTAATACGCGTATTAATTAAAGATATAATCATTTCAGTCGCTTTTGAGCACAGACTCGCGGAAGTTGTATTTTATATTGGCCTGCCATGTCCGTACAGATCTATAAACGTAATTAATGGATTTCGTCTCGATCTTGGGCGGAAAGGAGATCGACGAGTGAAACAAGTGTGAGATTTATTCGTGAGACGAATTCTCGCGCTTTTATCTATTTCTCCATCGTTCTGTACTCGTGTCAACGTCGTTGAAATACTCCGGAGCGTATTTCAGCTCAAAGATTCGGATCGAGTGTCACCTTTTATCTATTTTCTTTCGTTCGTATATACCTTTCGCCTGTCGGAATTCTAAATGTCACGAAGTCTAAACGTCGAGTATCCGTGATACGGATTCGATCAGATATTTCGTCGTTCAACTATATACGGTGTATTGTGCCTCTGTACTCGCAACTAAAGTTTCTCTACATTAATACGGCTCGCGGAAAGCTCCAGCTCGCTCTCCTGGAAGATAGAGTGCGCTCTTTTAATTAAGCGGATACAATGTATAGAAGTAGCAAATGATGGTCTTCACTATATATTTAATGGAGGGTTATTGACTCGCCATCGTTTCGAGATACATTCTTCGTTGATGTTAGTAAACATTGATCAATTCCTAGATCTAAGCAGATTGTTCTCCGCATTAAGCATCAGTGGATTTTGTTTTGTTTTCATGTATGATGTATTTATGTAGTTCATAAAAAATAATTTTTCCTAGGTATTGTTACAATTTACATACACGCTCTGGCGATCGAACAGCAAAGCTCAAAAGTTCTGGAACAAATCTACGTGCGCTCTCATATCGTTTTTTACCTTTTTTTTCTTTCTCATCCTCCGGTAACGAAAAGAATTTTTATATATTGCCATACACTGTAATTGTAAACATTGGATTAATGCAAATGCGCGCTTAAAAGCTTAATTGCTTTTGATAAAGTATGGCGAGAGGACTGAGATCTCTCTCTCTCTCTCTTTTGCTCTTTCCTTTCGGGTACGTAGCTGATACTGATGCGAGACCCGGTGAGGCGGAGGACGCGAAAAGGTTGGCGAGGTTGAAACGTGGTGGAGGGAGAGGGAGGGTGGCGAACGGGGAAGGGCATTAAATTCAAATGCATGTAAATTCATTCAAATTTATGAGAAATAGGTGGACGCTGAGCACTTACAGGGATACAAAAAAACGAAGGATTCGGGGAGGGGGAGGAGGGAAAGAGAGAAAAAGAGAGATGAAGGGAGAGGAACGAGAGGGAAGTAAAAATTAGTCCCCGTGGAGCGACGAAACTCTGCTCGTTCCTCGTCGTTCGTTCCAACGTCGAATTTTCTCTTCGTTTTTCTCTTGTCTTTTTTCATTTTATTTTCACCTTTCTTCCCCCTCCGCCTCCCCTTTACGTTCTCGTTATTTTTTTCGGGTTTTTTTTATTTCTTTGTTTTTTTTTTATTATTATATATTTTCCTTCATTGGGCGCCATGTTGCGCGAGCGAGATTGGGCGACGAGGCACACTGAATCTACCCGGCAGCTCGTCCACTATATTTTTATTCTTTATGGACATAATATACATGTATGTGTATGTATATCTCACTGTATCTTCAACCTGTCTCATGCTATAAACATTTGTGCTCGATCGCGTCTTCACAGTATCGCACTGGGGGACTCTTTTGCCCAGGAATCCGATGAAAGATCGATTGTTCTCTTTACTAATATATCGATCAAAATTTAGCACAATTGTCAGAGATCGACAGATATTTGGTTCAATTTTCGAAAATAAAGTAGAAAAATGAATGTCATTTCAGAAATTCTGTTTTTTTTTGTATAAATAAAATGGAAAACTGATTGTGGATGAAAGCAAGTGCCGCTCGCACTATCAAAGAATTTGTGCGAGCGTCTTTTATTTTTTATGAGTGTGCTATAGTTTGAAGGAGATACTTCGGTATTTACAGGAAATATTAAAATAATGTATTGCGATTTAAAACAACATCTAATAGAACATTTTTCAATTTCAGAAAAGTTTTTAAAACCTCTAAAAACATTGTTCTCCAACGAACAAAATCAATTTAAAAAATTTACAAAAAAGAGGTTACGATCATGAAGACGTCAAGGAATTGGCAAGGGCAACGTTGGCAGGCGGTATCGTTTAAGAGGACGAAGGAGTGAGTGACTTAGCGTTGATCGCGAAGCTTCCAGTCTTCCTCTCGGAGAACACGTAAATGGAGAAAGTATCGAATTCCTCGAGGAGGCTCTCCCGAGTTGGCGGAAGAGAGAGAACGCGCTCGGAAGAGAAAGGTGAGGAAACGTAGGATGAGAACTGGTCGATCGAGAAATATGATTGAGTAACACGTCTTCATCGTCGTCGTCGAGGAAAAAAAATCGGAGAATGGCTACACGGTCTGTAAACAAAATCCATATACATTTTGATATATTTACAGCGTGTGGCGGGGTCGCATAAAATATCTCTCGTCGGATTCTTGCGGGGATCGAATGTTTTATCTAAACGCGAAAGTGTGAGTGGACGCGGTGCAATCGTTACGGTAGCTGCAACACACAGGTAAAAGCATAAAGCGCAGAGCAGAAAGCCAGACGAGGGGCAATCTCGGGCGTTTGTATCGGCGCAGCCGATGTAATTACCGCGTTGCAAGTCGAGATAAAGCCCGATATCGAACGAGTTTAAACGTCAGCGGGAAGAATAACAGTAGAGGCGTGTATGTGTACCGCGGAGTGCTCGGCTACCGAGAGAGCTTGCGTTTCTCGCAAACTGCATGCACGAAAGAGGATAGTGCGTCCATGTGCGCGGGAACACAAACGTGACTCACGATTGTGCTTCGAGTAAAATGTATGCTCCTGATTTCGCCGCCGAGTTTCCTCCGCGTAACCCGCTCTCCGGCGAGGATTACTTTACGCACTACTCTCGCTTAACCCCGTTGACCCCGAATGGCACACACGTTGAGATTTCTCCAGCGTCGAGAGACCCGAGAAAGTAAGTCTCGCTCGGCAGCGCTCTTGTAATCGACATTACAACCTTGGCAGATAACGAGCCGCGAACTAAAATAATCGCTCCGCGAGGAGGCGAGGAGATAAAAACTCGATAAAAGATGTCATTATATGTGGGAAATTAAGAAGAGAAAGAGAAATATAAGACGAGGACAAAAAAGAATGGCGATCCTGGCCAAGGACGTCGGGTTACAAATCAGCAAATTTTATCACTCGCCTGTCGATATCTCGTCATGGAAGAAATGTCGCTTGACGGGGGACGATGGGAAAAAAAGTGCAGACGCTGGGTAAAAGCGATTCGATATCACAAATCGAGCGCGATAATGTGGCAAAGGGCGTAAGTGTCTCCAGGCGATGCGTTAAATTGCGCGAGCTCCGTTTTTTCGGTCGCTAGAACTCGATTTATGTATACACAGTTGGGTCGAATCTCGTAGGTAGTCATTAGAGAGAAAATCCCTCTCTGGTCCTCCCCTCCCTCCACGCCCAGAACCATTAAGTTCTTATAGAGATATCTTTAACCTTTTCTCACTGGCCGCCAGAGACAGTCGGTATTAAAGTGAAGAAACGCGAAGAAAAAGTGAAAAGGAACAAATAAAAAGGCACACTGAAGAGAATCGCGGAAGGTTGCCATTTGCGAAAGTCTTTTTATCCGTGGATTTCCGTCAAATCGCGACCAATTATGCGTCCAAACGTTTTGCCACCTGCCTCCGACGTGCAGTTGTAAAAATTTTAACACTCTTAATGTCTGAATTTTTGTCGAAACGAAAAAAAACGTTTTCGCAAGAGTGTGTCCATTAAGTATATTTGTTGCTCGAAAAGTGTCTTTCGTTATATAATGTGGTTTTAATCATTTAAAAAGTGGGGAACATGTTTTTTTTTCTGGATTATTTACGACTCCATTTCGTGGAACTCGTTTTGAAAGGTTGTTCAATCAGAGGGTGTTCTCTCGATCCTGTCTCATCTTTATTAAGGGGTCTCTCTGATACGAGTTCAAAGACATTTATCATTCCTGGGAATGTCAATAATTAATATCGCTGCTGGGAACAGAAGCTTCGTTTAATGTTGCACATAACGAATGAAATCCAACCTCTCTCGGTTCTTCTTCCTCTCCATACCCCTTTTCTTCCATTCTTCATTCTCTCTACTTTTATTTTTCCATAGCAGGTCCCTCTTATGATTTCATCCACGTGCAATATCGTCGCGAAATTCCAGTAAAAGATGTACGACGATGTCGTGTCGCTTTGATAGCAATTATCCGAACCCCTCCGTCTCCCTGCAAATCGTGTTCACTCCTGAGCGCTGTGCGTCGTATTCTTTTTTTCATTCATTCTCTCTCCATCTTTGTCTCGTTTTATCCAAGATATATATTTATCTCTCTTTGCACGACGAGATATGCCGTTTCTTCGTTATATTCGCAACCTGTTCGAAAGCCACCATCACGCGACCCCACTCTCCCTCTCTCTCTCTCTCTTCTCCGCCTCATTTTTCTTCGCTCGCGATCTCTTGGGGCTGTACGTGTATAGAGATCCCTCCCCCTTAACCGAGCTCACGAATTGGCCGCGTTTATAAGCCTGCGAGATCCGCATGATCCGGAGTCGCTCAACTGAAAGTCCTTCTCTCGCAAATTGCCCGTTATTACCGAGGTTACGTTCATCGATGTAGCGATTCCGTTTACGTGCAACTCGCACGGCGTGTACCATCGAATCTTTCTCCCTTCCTCGGCGGACGGCAAGCAAAACGCGAAAGCCTGATCTTCTGTGTCTCGACGCATGCATCGGCGATAAGCCCTCTTTTGGCTCTTTCACTTATTGTCCGCCACCAAAATTCCTCGTCTCGCTGAAAAAGTTACGATATGCCTCCAAAATGCTTATGACCCGCAACTAACCGAAATTTCGGCCCGAAGGTTCATCGACTCGAGATCACCCAATGGAGAAATCAATTTTAAAATAATTTTCGGAGTAATCATCGAACCTCCTGAGATAAATTTTCATTTCACTGTTTAATTATTATTATTTTTTTAAAATTGATTCTCCTCTGGTAGATTACCCTTTGGCGAATCGTAGAGCGAACACGATCGAGTCACGCACGTTAATCGAATATTAGATACACGCTTGATCCAATATATGCGCTGGGAATCAGACTAAACGCTTTTTATTCATCCTCTTTTCTTCTGTCCACTATACGCATATGCATACTTTTATTGGAAACTCTCATCTTATTTGGTCGGCCGCGACTCGCGACGAATTAAAAGCAGCGCGAATATTGCTTCCGGCAAAAGAAAGCCTCCGGCTTAAAATGCAAAACGCTATTTTTTATTTTTCCTCATTTTTAAATCAAAAGTTTCGTTTTCTTGAGCGTTTGCCGCGAGTATGCACGTTTCAGGTGGTTGCACGCACAAACTATCCGAAACGAAATGTACTGACAGAAAATTGCTGGTTATTACGGGCGTTATACGTTTATCGATAAAACGCGCGGCCTCGTCGGTCATACACATTTTGGTTGGTGTACGTATATACTCGTCGATCTCGCTCATTCGCGACTCCTTTTCTCTTTCGACGAGCGGTAAATCGACGTATCCCTCGAATAAAGCGGCTATCGTGCTCGCTAATCTCGCAACCTACGATCACGGACCGATTTTCCGTCAATTTTCCCGGCGATACGAATCTCCCGCATTATCGTATGTATATTTAGCGACGAGACGTTAAAAAATTCACGAAAGAATTCGCGAAGGTCGCCGTAAATTGAGAGTCTCGTACCAGCCCTCGATATAACTCTGATTTTTCACGCCAGAGTCGTTTCACGAAATATAATTCTCGTCCTGCGAATTTCTCGAAAAATAATTTATCGCGGGTGACGTTCAGTTTCGATCGAAGCTTTTAGTTTTTTTTTTTTTTTTTTTTCGAGAACGTCAGTTACGCTCCGGTTATATATTTTTAGTGCTAGCTCCGCGAGAGGGATGGAGGTATATGGGAGTAGCCTTGCCGAGAATAAAGTGAGAAAGCGAGTCTCGAGAAATAAAGAGAAGACAGCCCGGGAATGCGAGGAGGACGAAGGCAGAGGAGAAATCGAGTCCAGAGGGAGGGGATGAGATATAAAACTCGTAGATAACTTACATATAAAATATATACATACGCGTATACGTATATTATGTATTTTGTAAAAATGTACATGCATGTATGTATGTATATGTACGGAAAAGAAATGGGTGGACGCGGCGAGGAGGTGAGTAGCGCTTTGGAGCGATCGAGAGCACGGCTCGAAAAATAAGAAGACGAAGATGAAGAAGGAGAGAACAGAGGGATGCTGGAAGGAATTGAGGGGGGGCGAGTCGAGGAAGAGCGGCGAAGGGAGCCCGAGAGGGGGATATCAAGAACAGACCTCCCAAGACGCGGCGAGATGGCGGATCATCATCGTCGCATCATCCGTGAGCCGAATACTCGAGGGATACGGACGAAAAAGAACATGGAACGCGCGCGCGACCTGATCTCTTCTCTCGCATTATAAATTTTCGGGAAGTCGATCAACTCTTTCGTCCCGATCCCTCTCCTTCGGCTCTCTCTCTCTCTCCGTTCGATCGTGTCTCTTTCCTCGAGTCTCTCTTTTTCTCAATTTTTTTTCCTCCTTTAACCAATTCTGCGATAATCGATGTCGGCTGTATTCGCTTATCGTCCACTCTCCTGTAACCGCTTTGCGTACAATTTTGACGAAATTGATCGGTTCGTGTACACATGCCTCGGGTACGAAAGTCTCGCCCATGATATATTCTCGACAGAACGTTCAATTTCGCATTCGCGAGCGTATATCATTTGGAAAAACGAGAAGGAGAGAGAAATGACAGAAGCATAATAATATGCGGTCTTTTATTGCCGCGATCGCTTTCGGCAATTCACTTTAACGTGGTCTCCATGGGCTGGAAAAGGTGACGATTCGCTATACAAAGTTTACCGATGGCGATTTGTAACAAGCCTGTTTATCATTCGTTCGGTATATACCGTGATAAATTTTCAACAAGAATTGTGTATCATTTCGGCTATTTTGAGCGTGTAAGGCGCTCATGACTGGGAACGAAAATTGTTTTCTCCGGAAGTTTGACACGCGATTTCGCGAGTCTACCAACGTGAGTTAACGTCCATTACACGTACCAATTTCGAATGTAACTTAAGGCGCACGTACACACGCTCAATCCCCAATCTCTTCAACCCCTTTTTTCATTGATTTATCACACGCAATCTCCGTGCCTAAATAATTAATGCTTCGAATATACAACTTATTATTTTTTATCTTTCCATTAAAGACGATGAAGTTCCTTCCATTTCTGCGTCCGTATATGCCGGGCTCGGTTCTCTTAATTGAAAATACATTACGTTTTTTAATGCACTCGAAATCGTATTTCAGATTAGTACATTTTAATTAATTAAACATTTTTTTGAGGAGCGCATCAGAGAGACACGAATACCATCAATTGAAATTATGAACTCTCGAACTTACGACTTGAATAATGAAATGGACGATCTTACATTCACTGGACATGTAAAGGGAAACCGGTAAGAACGAAGCTCGGAGCATTTCTCTCCTCGATTTTCTGTATATTCGCAAGGTGGTACGATATTGGACCAGCGGATATTAATTTCGGGGACACGAGGGATATTTCAAGGTTCAGCTCGCGCTTTATTCCCTTCGCGGTAGCTGGCGAGGCCCGCTCTCTCGTTGCAAGCGTGCAAAGGGAAAGATAAGGCAGTCGAGCTTTTGCTCCGCAAGGCACGAACTCTCCTCGTAATCAATGGCCGACCGTGTACAGACTCGATACGCTAAATCACGGCGTTTGATCGCTCGACGACTATACAAAACGGTAAAGAAATTTCCTCCCGAAAAAGTAACGATTTTTTTCATTGTTCGATTTTTCCGAAATAATAAATTTTAACCTTCGAATAATTCGATTTTTTTTGAGAAAAATGAATTTGATCATTTCGAGTTCGACGATTAATTCTTTTTTATTCTTGTGCGTGTAATTTGAAACTTGACGAGAGAGGTGATCTGAGTGAAGAAATTTTTGTTGTTTGAGGTATCAAATATCCATATCGCGAAGGCCATAAGCAATTGGGTGGGGAAAAACCGATCAATTTTGAATTCATTGATATTGGCGAGGTGCAATATGTCGACGGGCCGGAGACTATATACAAAAGAGCAGGAGAGGAAGCTGCCATATAGATATGCGAGAATACATAGGAGAGACAGGGAGACGGAAATAAAAAGCGTTTTTGCTGCAAAGCCGGTGGAGGAAAATGGAGAAAAAAGGAAGCGGCAGTTCTCGATACGTTGAGCGTAAGCGAGAGGGAAAAAAAAAGAGAAAACGAGAATGAAGCAAAGGGGGTGGAAGCTGTGAGGGATGTGCCGCGCATATGGCGACTCTCTCTTTGTCTCTATTTCTTCTCGCATACGCGCTACCGGGCGCACGTTGTTCCCCGGTGCGGTGACCGCGTGTGCCGTGGAAGCTTCGATGCTTTACGAGTTTTCGGGTAAATTGGCGAATTGTAAAGCCGGCGGCGTGAGCCTGAGAGAACCCAGGAGCGAGGAGGAGCTCTAATCAGAGGAATTGTTACCAATGTGGGCGTTCGCCGAGGGCCCCAACACCAGCGAGCAAGGAGTCACTATGGAAACTAGGTAACTCGATACCATTTCCCCACTGCGCTTTCTTTCGTATTCTCGTTAACTCACTGGCTCGCCGGAGCGACTCCTCTTCGACTGCTGCATCAAGTTTTGCATTCCAGGGGTGGGTTGAAACTCTTCTCCCTTCTACGAATCTGCCTACGATCCTGCCAATACCCGTATTGACGAAACCGAGAGAGATCCTCTTGCAACCGGACGCCATGGCGCCCGCTCGACATCTGTCGCTTCGGTTCAAACGTCAAGAGTCGCGCATACAGACATAAAAAGGAGCCCTCCAGCCACCGAAATCCGTCTACCCCTAATTTTCGAAATGGAGACTTCAGAATGGCTCGTTATTCCAATTTTCACGTAGAAACGGGCGATCCATTTTTTTTTTCGTTACCGAAACCATTTGGTTGCTTTTCGAACTGATTTATGCTCTGGAGATCCGGTTTCCGGCATAGAAATCCAAATTTTTGGAAGTTGTAATTTTTTAGAATAATTTTCCAGGCTTTCCGTTTATAAGTCTCGTTTTGTGATGAAACGTTGTGCATTCATTGGTTCTGCCAAAGTACACAAATAGCAATCACGATGATCTTTACAATTATAAGTTCTAATAATACATCTATGAATTACAATAGAACAATATATATTTTGTGAAGAAGAAAATGTTATTTTTAGTAAAAGTATAGATTGGAGGACATTTATTCTATTGTTGTCTCGGCACAATCGTCTCAGTATTGTTGTCACAGTCAATTTTACAGCTACTCTTGATGATTATCATTTTTTTCACGAAACGCTGTAAAAATTGGAAATTCCCATTGATCTCGAAAAATTTGACATTCGACAATTGACATTATGTCAAGTCGAATTCAAGCATTTTTGAACACTATGAAAATTGACATAAGATATTACGGCAACAATAAAGTAATCCTGTCATTTAATTCCATCGATCACACAGTTAAATGAACAAGTAGTAGAACATACAATTTCATGTATTAATTTTTGTGCATTGCGGATGCAGCGTTTCTACGTGTTGGTAACAAATGTATAATGTATACTCCCCTCTTTAATACTCTTTTCCGAATCAATTTGCGGTAAGCAACGGGTAATTTCTGAAGCGATCGTTTGTGAAAAGTTTACAGAAAACTTACGAGTGGAAGATTTATTGAGCTTAAGAGATGTGAGTAGTCTAAACTCGAGTTAAATTCTAGGCAATCCTTGGCGGAAGGTTGATGCAAAATTGAACGCCGCGGAATCGTGTCCGAGCTGTTGTTGGCTCTCACGCCATATCTAGATTTGCCTTCTCCGCCCTCTCCATCTCAGAGCCGATATGAATGTCTTTATTAGCGAAGCCTGTGTTTCGTTCGCTCTCTTTCTCTCGGCGATTCTCGCACTCGCGTCGACGTACGAGCACGAGAGGAGGAACGTAGGAAAACGGTGCTCCTTGGAATCTGGTGCCATTACACAGCTCTCCGGCTCTGTAATAAGTCCTGCGAGTTCGGATAGACGTGAATGCACAGCTGCATCGAGGAGAACAGAAAGAGCGGTGAGCCGAGGTCGAGAGAGTCCCGCCACGGGAATATTCCCATCTGGAGAAGAGGTCCGAAAGAGAGAGAACGAGAGGAAGAGACTCTGAAATCGAGATCGAGGCGAAGAAACAAACAGAAGTCGACACTGATTCACGAGACTCGAAGGCGCTTCGTGGTTACAATATCGAAAAGGCGAATCTTTTTCACCCGCGTATGTATATATAAATATATACATATAAACCATATAGACACTTATATACACATAAAAAAATGGATGTGACCTTCCTGGAGCAGTTTGCGAGTTTAGTCTCTCACGAATCGAAGCGTGAATATTTTTCTTTTTTGTTCCATATAATCATTTTTTCCGCATTCTCAAATATCTCGCGAGCAGACAGAATTGGAGCATTCCTGGTAGCGTAATAAATATCGAAGTCCGCCGCGATTGGGTGAAGCGCGGTGGTTATTGAGAAAAAAGAAGCGCGCGTAGAAGGAACGCGAGGGAGAGAAAATCGTGAAAGTGTCCAAGTTAATTGGTATACGCGTGCGATTATATCGGTAGAGTCGAGAGAATATATGAGAATGCCGGGAGGTTCGCGTGGGCAAGTTGCTCCTGCGGAGAATGTTTTTTTTCCTCATCGAGCTGGAACTCGCCGGTTTGCTACCGTTAATTTTCTTCTAGTCAAGGCTACCGTCGTGCCAAGCTCCAAGATTGACGTTAAATCCTTCCCTCTATCGATGCATCGCCAGGAACGCGAGTAAGTGAACCGGCCAGAATGAGAATCCGAAGGACGCGACGAACAATGACGGAAGAAAGAAAGATCGTACATCAGGCATCTTTTCTTGGCTCGGTACAAGAGTCCATGTCGTGCGTGTCTTGCGTTGTAAAAGGATCTCTCTCTCTCTCCCTCTCTTTCTCTTTGGCTCGCCATTACATTCATTTCGCAAAACCACAATTCGTATATTTATGGACTCCGCGGGGAAAATAAAAGTATCGCAGATTTAATAGAATGAGATTTTTGCGTCGGGTGAATCGTCTGCGTGTGAATACTCTTGGGAATCCACCTAAATCAATTCCACCCTCGTAAAAGTCGTAATTAGCGCTGGACAGTACGTCGCGCAGATCAAGCAAGATGTATAGCGTCCATATGTGTACGTGCTTCCTGCCGCCTCACTTGGCAGGAAATGGGGCGCTTTCTGTATTTAGCCTTCAACTTTTATGGCCAAGCTCCGAGGGTTAATGCGGAAACTATATACTCTTTATACTGTATAGATTAATTTATGGATAGTTGTACTTTGACTCAATTTTTTGAAAGACACGCCCAAAGTAAAATCGGTAAGGAATAAAACAGTGTACCAAGTTGCAAGTTTCGAAAATTCGTCAGGTTATACCGGAGGTCCAAAGTTAGAGAAGGAAGAGCAAGACCGGCGACGGTGTGATCATATTGTGCCCATTAACATGGCGAAAAGTTGGGAGTTGGGAAGAGGCCGCACGGGAGCGAAAGCGCACAGAGGCTAGCCAGGAGAGAGCAACCGCCAAGCCTTTAAGCCGCGGCGGAAGTTTCCCACTGATCCTCACTGCGGAGGAGCGTCACATGTACAGAAAACACCGATATATGCACACGGCACGGGGAGTTCGCCCGCTCGCGCTCTCGCGGCTTAAGCCCCTGGATTCCCGAGTTACTGCCGTCATGGCACCAACCATGCACCAACGACCGAGAAGGATAAAACAGAGAGATAGCGCCGCGGGAGCGAGCAAGATAAAACCGAAGATCTACAGATATTTAAACGGCGATCCACAACTAGCCCCAGTATTCGTGAGCGGAAAATGTGGGAATGTGGTGGAGATGCGCCGCATATACCTCCTGGCGGCTCAACTCTTTGGTACCTACTCCAGCCAGGTTACGCTGAAGTGCAAAAGCTCTGGTAGGCATTTTGTTTCCTCCCTTTGGTCTTGCCATTGCGATCTTCCATCCCTCTGCGCGTACTCTGCACTCCTTGCATGGCAATTTTCCATATCGTGCATTATATTGTTTCCATTTTGCGACCTTTTTACATCGGAGTCCATCTCTTCGAGGAGTTCATCCGAATCAATGATGTATACAATCGAAAGTGAAGTTTCTACGGCTCGAATGGATTTCATCGGAATAAGGCAAATCCACTTTTCATTGTTCTCTTGTTGGTTATTGGCGAGCAATTTCATCTCTCTATCCGGCCATCTTCGTCCAATACATTTCATGGACCATTCGGTACGTAAATGGCAATCACTGTGGTCTGCGCTCTCTGGCCTCGGTCTCTTTCCTCCCTTCGAACCTCCTGGCGACTCGATAGAGAGCGCCGGTAGCGGAGAGCACGCAGCAACGATCTAGTGCATCCCTATCGCGACAACGATCGTTCTCCGCGGCGGGACTAGCGGTAGCCGATATTTACGGGCGTTATACTAACTATATCTGCTTCTCTATGCGTCGATATATATATATATATCTATGACTAGACTCTACGATACTGGCTGTACGATACCTGCGAGAATATCTATAAGTTTGGACAACCGGAGTTGGGACAACGCGCCCGACCTATATACGCTGAAGTGGTTAAATTGTCGATAATAAATGCGCGTCGGGGGAGTGATTACGAGCGGAGTCACCGGACACGCGTGTACGAACAAAAGGGTTCATCCCACCCAGACCAACGGCGCATCCTTTCGTCGGGTATATCCCTCATAAATCCAAATTACATCGTTTTTGAAACTTTCACGGAAGATCACACGGTTGTTCCAAAAATGTGGCGATAAGGTCACTTCGTCAATGTTCCCGACGGGGTAAAAAAAATTGGAGGCGACCACGTTTCCGCGCTTCGTGACTAGCGTATTCCGAAATTTCACAACGGTACATCTGAGGATGCAAAATAAACGGTGCATTCTTATTCATCCTGTGCAGATATACGCGCGAGAAACGAATTTTTTGTTTTCCCTCGTTGATTTCCCAGCCGAGAGGATTATACACGTTATTCGTCCGACTTTTTTACGAAGGGTGAAATCACGATTGAGCGGAGTCACGGAAGTATCCTGTGGTGGATCTTTCTCTTCTTCTCTGCCATTATGTGAAGACCGGGCCCTCCACTATGGTCGAGTTCGTTCTCTCTCTCTCTCTCTATCCCTTTCCTTATGTGCATTTGTGTCTGTGTTTGAACGGAGTTTACTGGTCCGAAGGGTCGAGAAGTTAAGTCGAGGGGTCGTCATTATCGCGGTCAAACGGGGTCAGTCCAATTACGAGCAAGCCCGCAGAAAGCCAGTGTATGGAACTCTCGGATCCGCTCTCTTTATGTCTCTTTTTTTCCTCTGTACACAGTTTCCTTCGTATATGAAGTGAAAGAAAAAGAAATTTGGCGAGAGAGAGAGAAAGAGAGAGGATCTTCACGTGTGCGCAATTTCGCCTCCGCTGCTTCTTTTCCTTCACCCTTTATTTCTTTTCAAGGCGCACTTACTGATTTATTTTTTCTCTTTTTGTCTCCCCTTCTTCACGCATTCCTTCTATCCTGCACAAAAGAGGCCGCGCGCCAGTTTATTTATACCGAATCAGCGTTGCGTACTGCAAAGATCCCCAATGCTTGATAAGAAATTCGCGAGATCTCTTCCCTATCCTTCGAATCGAAATATAAAGTATTCCATAAGTACGTATTACGTGCACAAGAGTGTATGACTATAATTTATTCTTCCTTCCTCCTTTATGCCTGCGTATGTACACGTGCAAAGTTCGGGGTATTCGTATTATTCGAGTCTGTAATTAAAAGTACTTGCCTCTGGGACGTAATTAAAAATCGGCGGTTCGCGGGGGCCCTCGAGATTAATCGGAGAGCACGTTATCTCGGGCTCGTCGGTACGTGCAATGGCACGTACCCTCGCTTGTCTGCTTCATAGCAAAAGTCAACGAAAAAAAATTGCGGAAAAAAATGAAAAATTGCATCGTGAACGTGCGGTGCGAAAAGAAGTGAGCGAGTGGAGCCAAGAGAGAGAGAGAGGAGAAGGTGGTGAGGGAAATCGCAAACAATCTGATTACATTTGCATGAGACACCCGACAGCTCGAAATCTTGATAGGTACGAGAGAGAGGCTGAGAGATATATACGCGCATATTTGTTGGTATATCAGTTTCTAAAATAACCGAGTGTTTGTATAGCGAGAATAGCTGAGAGGTAAAAAAAAATCGAAAATGAAGTGACGCAAGGAGAATGAAATTTGATAGTATCGGAGTAAATTTTTTCGTTCGATAAATTGATCCGATAGTCTAGAAAAGCTTTTAAAAGTTAACGGTTATCTCGGAGGGGAAATAAAATGTATTTAATTCAGGTACGAGCTCCGTTAGACGATTCCGAATAGGAGAAGGAACGCTTTTAAGCTAATGCCCCCGCATAAGACAATCAGGTACGGAATTAAAACGCCCAAGGGTCAGACGTTGATCGAGTTGGCACGGAATGGCCTATATTTAAATGAACCATACATTTCTGCATAGAAACAGTATAGTAACGTTTTTCTTTCTACCGTGCAGCCTTTTTCTTTTGCTTTTCCTGTATACTGGCAGGAAAAATAGAGCGTGCCCGTAGATCGTAGAGTGTATTCACTGCTTTCTAAGCTTCATGCAAGGCAAATCAAGCCTCTTTATTCGCCCGCGCTCTCTTTCTCTCGCAGTCTCAACCGACCCCTTTTTTATCCCCACTGGCAGAAGAAACGACGACCAGAAGTCCGTATTCTCGGATTTTGCTCTCACACCATAGCGGAAAGACCTTTTACTTATATTTAAATTCGAAACTGGTAAAAGAACAGCGAGGAGAGAGGGCGGAGTCTCGCGGAAGCGACCGAGCATACGTACAAAAGAAACAGCGAGCGCTCTCTTCACTTCCTTTCATCTCGACAAAAAGATTTTCGCGCAGCTCTTTCGCATATAGATTTTTACTGGTTTGTATCGAGTCTCTCCGCGTGCATTTACAAACGAGAGGAAGCCCGCGCGCGGATTGCGCTATCGCAAGCTCGCAACCCCGACTCGACGATTTAACCAAAATGGAATCGGGATACACTTAAACAAATTGCCGAACGTGAATAAATCTTCGCGGGAGACGATGCTGCTGGTATTAATACATCTCTACATGAGTAGGGCTTATTTATAGATAACCACGGACAACAATTGATTTGCATATAAGAAGTGGAGAGGCGTACGGGAGCCATTATCGAACCGATTCGATCGAGTTTGCCTATTACTGAGCCCGGTCACGAGGGGAGGGATGACTATAAAGTCAGAGAGTCGAAGCACTTTGTTTAGATTGGCCATGGGAAATGGCATGTTCGATCTCGCGAGAATAAATCGCAAATGTCTCCCCGAAAAAAAAAACGATAAATAAATAAAAATGATGAATATCTACGAACTCGTATTACATTTTTTAGCATTCTTAAGTAAGAATAATGGGTTTTGGCAACCCCCTCGTCGCTGCGTTCGACCTTCAACCGAATTATTGTGGTTCTGCGATTTGTGGATCGAGGGATGCGACTGATGCTAACGTTTTCATAAAACGGCATAGATGTAAACAGGGGGAGACGGAAGATTCTTCTCCCTTGAGGTCGTCCCAGTTGACCGATGGATCAAGAAAATATTGGATAGCGCGGTGGCTCAAAGTGGATTCGATAAATTTTCTTTTGGGCAGCCATCGCGTTGCATTTTGCAGATGGTAAACGCCCACCCTATTTTCCGTAGACACGTCGCTCGAATAAATATAAGTATAGATATTGTGCGTGGTTGTTCCGTGATGAAACGTCTTCAGGACGGAGACAAGTCCGGGCCGTAATTAAAGGGCGACGCATTCTATTCGTATTGTGATGTGTGACGTATTCTGTGGAATTCGAGAGGGTTTTCTCGCGGATCGTTTGTTTCAGAAACATCAGGCCAGTCCATTGGGACTTCCAATATATACGCTGCAGTAGAATTGCTCGACGGGCTGAACTTAGTCCAGCGATCCTTCCTCCATTCGTGCCCGAGAACTCCAGGGAACCCTCGTGGGTGATGGGGTGATGTATCGGCCAATAAACTGACGCGGCATCTGATGCCCGAAATGGCTGTGTATAGACGCCATTATTGGAGAAGTCTGCTTGATACAGGGAGTTCGAATTTAGTCTTCGTGCATGTAACTATTTGCGTTCTTTTACTTCGCGCGGAACAGAATTCTTTTGCTGAATCAGGCTGGGGAGAGAGATGCTTTGCGGTACAGAAAAGAGGGACGAAGAATTTGAAGGTCCGCAAAAAATGTCATCAACGTAAGAACCCCAGATGGGGAGACGGCGAGACTTTCTTTTATAGACTCCATTCAAAAAGTAATTAGTACGAAAATACCTCGATAGCTTACCGATCAATAGTAGACTAAATTTATTGCAAAAGGTTATTTCACAAATTACGATAAGATTTTTTTTCATTAACTTGGTAATTTTTTACATTGACATTTTCTCCACTGTCAAAATCCATAAATGTGCTATATCGTTAGAAAAACATTCGCAATACTGTTAATTGAAAGCAAACAAAATTGTCAATTCAGATGAAATATCTGAAATCAATATGTATGCATTCAAAAAATCCTAAAAAAATCCCCTTCTTAGTTACTCTTTTTTTCTTGCCACTATATGGATATACCATCCAATGTAAAAACAGAAATGTTATTTTATTTTGCCAATTTGCCTATATCTTGAAATAAACTTTTCAAGTAGCTGCACGGATGCAACTAGTTATAAATAAAAGATGATCCAGCTGTACACTCCGTACAGAGTCACGTTGCTTTGAGTACGTGACTCTCGAGCTATACTGATGATGACCAAAGAAGCCGATCTTGCGGTCTCAATTACCCGACGAATGCACGCGATTTTTCGCAGTCAGCTAACGAATAAGATATTATTCATTTATGGCAATCACGCGTTCAGAAACAGCTCGATTGAGCCTAATTAAATTCCATCGTAACGAACAGACAATTTTCTTGTTGATTGCTCGAGTCTTCGATTTTTGATCAAGCTGCAAAACCAAAAGAGGAAGCATCGATGAATTTTTTTTTCGGACGTGGGCTATCGCGTACTCACGACATACTTTTTGTTTTCTTCCAATCCTTAAAATTAACGAAGTACCCTGAAAAAGTAGCACAACATTTACCAGAAATATCGTAAGAGATGAGATATACAGTGACAGTCGCCTCTACCTTTTTCATCTCCCCAAAAATTCTTCGCAATTTGGAAAAAAAAATGACAAAGTTGAACCCAGGAACGCTCTCCGGGCATTTCGGGCCTCATAAATTGCAACACACTTCTCTAACACCAGAGTTCTCGCTGCAGTTACATATACTTCTCTATCTTCTTCCCTGTTCTTTTTTCAACTTTTCCTTTTTCCAGCATATACTCTCGCGACGTGGTCACCGGTAAAAGAAGAACGCCCAGTTCACCGGGACATTGGTGAAAGTTGCGGAAACAATGCGGGGAACGCGATGTACGAAAGCGACGAAAAAAAGAATCGAAAAAGTAGTCACAGGGGTGCTCGGGGCACATCGAAGGAAAAAACGAAGCGTGACTAACGAGGGATAAATGGAAGGAGAAAGTAGAGAAATCTCGTCCAATTTGGAAAACATTGAAATGCGACCTGGTGATTTGATCGTGGAAAAACACTCCACGGAATACAGAGACACAAAAATTTATATCGATCGAATATAAATCTGGAAGTTGAGAATGGTCCGGACGAAGTCGATTAAATTCAACCCCTATTGCGAACCCTGAATTTAGCGCGACGTGGAAAAAGGAACTGATATGACCTACAAAAAGAAGAGGGCTTGCAGTACAAAGCCTCACGAACAAAGAACTTGGTACGGAGGTTCCGGAAGGCACAAGGGGTGGCTTTACGGTGCAACCGGGTCTGGTGGTAAAAACTTGAGAATGGTCAGGAATACAAGTTCGTGCAGCGACGAGAGAGAGAAGGAAAGAGATAGAGAGCAAGAGATAACGAGGAAGCGAGACTTCCCTGGAAATATCCTTTGCCAGTTCTGGGGGAAAAGCGAGGAGTTTGCTAGAGGTGGCGATGTTAGCGACGGGATGAACGGTCAAAAGCAGTCCTCTGGCCTCAGCGAGGATTTCATTGTTGATTTCTCTCTTCCTTTCACGCGCTCTCCCTTTTTCTTTCTGTCCCGTGCTGTATATATATAAATACACGATTCAAATTGCGAATCTTCCAGACTGCGACACGGTTGAATACTTGCGATATAATTCAAAGTTCCGAGCAGGCATTTTCGCACTTTCGAGATCTATAGACACTTCGATATGTATATATAAAGAGGTCGCCAAATATTCGCCCGGAGAGAAGCACGAGAAGCCTTCGAGTCAAAAGTCGTTCATATGTACCTCGTAAAAAAATTAATCCGATTGCGGTGGGGCTGAATTACTTTGCGTAAACGTTCACCGGGGCACAAACGCGATTTTAATGTATATATGAAAGAAAAATAAACAGGAGGCTGGCTGTATTATACCGCGACAGAAAATTGCTGGGATCGTTAATCGTGAATCTTTCGCCGCGGAGGATACTCCTAAGATCGTAAAGTATTCGGGTGGTCTTGTGCGTTCGTATCTTTGCGCGGGAAGAGAGAGAGAGAGGACGTGAGAGAATGGAGGAAGAGAGGACTCGGAGCGGGCATAAGAGATTGAGACAGAAAATGATGAAGGGTTAGGGCAGTTATGCCCGGGTAAAGGCGCAAGTCCGACAGAGATGGAAATGTAAACCCCCGAAGAGAGTGAGACCGGGGGATATGATTTGTGCGAAATGAAATGGTACTGCAATCGTGGGAAGGCGTTACTATCGCCTTCTCTTCTCCTTTTTACTCTTTCTTCGCTCTTTTGCCTTGAGCCTCGACAGTAAGAGCGTGCCTCTCGCACACCTTGCGCAATTCCAATCAAATGGGAGCAGTGACCGTCCTGAGCACGTTCTCTATCGAGCCGAGTCTCGGTCCAGTTTTGATACTCGTTATTCAAAACCGGAGGATATCTCGCAGGTAAAAACGACCTGGAAGATGAAGAAGAATGAGAACTAATGAAGTCCTGTGGGTGATAAAGTCTCCTGGGTAAGATGTTGAGTTCAAAGTTTTATTGGATGACTGCTGGCTCTACATTTAATTTCTTTTTTTTACTTCACGGAGCTCGAAGGGGGCTGCGGAGGCACTCATGAATTTTATTGCACGTAAAGTATTTTCAATCAATCAATTATTCATTCGAACAACAACGTAGAATGGAGGTCAAAGACACTCGAAGCTTTCTTCGGCTTCGATCATTATTATGGGTTGTAATATGTCAGGATGACCGGAAGGCGACTCGGCATAATTTTATCTTTCCCCCGGCGGCAAGAACCCAACCCTTTTACGATCGTTATTGGTATCGGGTGACACGAAGAAGCGGAGGAGAGTCTAAAGTTTGGGCCCTTCAGGGGCTCAATCGCGTCCGTGCAACACACATGCACAAACACACACACACACCAGCAGCCAACCAGTCGACCAACGAGCCCCGTCAAAAAGCACTCGCGAAAGAAAGGTTCTCCGTCTCCTTCTCTCCTTCCTCCTCCTCGTTCCTGTTTCTTCGGAGTCCACAAAGTTTTGAGATACCTGCACGAGTGTGCCCGGAGGCACGCAATACGCACGCAATGGCTATGGGGGGTTCGGCGGATGAAGAAAATAAATAAATAATCGATGACCGGCGGCTGTGTCGGCTCGGTGTGTTGCCCATGCCCCGATCAAGTCCAAAGTTAGTTTCCTCTCTCTTTCGCTCGCGAAGAGTGGACGAGCCTCGTGAGAGAGTCGCTCGCGTATCTACTTTGTTTCTCTCCGAGCGTTCCGGACCGAAACCCAATTAAGAAATGTTTTGTCCGCATCGGTTAAGGGCAAGTATATATAAGAGGACGAAGTGGACATATAGACGAGCCCCTTCGCCATCATCGCGAAGTCTGAGAAACGGAGGAACGCCAGAGGAAGACGAACAAGGACGAGGATTACTCCGGTAGGAGAGAATGAGAAGGATGAGTCCAACCGAGAGTTGAGAGACGAGTAACAAAAGTAGCTCGATTCTCATAGGCAGCACGAGAGGGACGAGATCGATGTCGACCGAGAGGGTGACGGAGGCGGGAGAGGGAGTAAGAAGTCAAGAAATAAATCAAAGCTGGAGAGGCAGGATTCCCGAGGGAGTAGGCGATCGCCATTGCCGGCTCTTCATTTTTTTTCTCTTGCCCTGTTGCTTCGCGAGCCGGAGAGTGGGAAGCATCAGAGCTTCAAGAACGCAGAGATGAGGACCGTACCTCGCGAAGAAAAGTGGAGAAAAGAATATTGCAGCCGCGAAACGAGCGAGTATCTCAGCGTGGTGTCTTCCGTACCGATCGGCGGATCGCCGTGCCGGACCGCCTCGAAAAAGAACACGGGAACGTGGATGAGATCGCGTATTGGATGCGTTTTATAGGTGCAGGGAGGATCGTGCTCGTCGTGCCGAAAAAGAGAGCGGTGGAACGTCGTGCAAATATATATTTATATTTATTTAAAAATATATAGACGTATCGGAGAGCGTGTACGACGTTATTATACGGAGCCGTCGTTCTCGCAGGCGCGGCGTATTCACGAACGCCCCGGCGAACACGGCAGCTGTTTGAGCGAGCAAATTAGTAGCCGGCGCGTGATTGGCCCGTTGCCGCCCCGTCGATATCGCAAAAGGGATATAGGAACATGCCGTCTTTAGAAACGGCGCGTTCCAACTCTCGGAACGTCCGAGGAACCTTCGAGCAAAGGAGTAAACTACAAGGGCTCGATGAAAGAAAAAGAGATAGAGGATGAGTCCTCTCCTCATCCCTTCCTCCGTGTGTGCGTATCCATATGTGATTGCAGCGCCTGTGTCTGTGCATGCAGAAAAGATCGCAATTTACTCCCGATATCTTTATGCCATGATTTATGATCAGATAATCATCGAAGGGATGTTCCGGCATTTTTTTCACGGTCAAATTATTATTATTTATACATGGTGGATCCGGCGCGGTATAAGAAGAGTCCGACATATACAAACCTTTCCTCTCTTTCACCCTCCCGGGCGCCCAGACATCAATTAAATCTGCCGAGAGTCTTCATATCCCATCTTCGATTAACCCTTTTGCAAATGACTCTATTATCGTTTTGGGTTTCCGTGCAAAGATAGATCGAATCTGGACAATCCTGGAGTTACTTTTTTCGAACCCATTCTGGAATAAATGAATGATGAACCATTCGAGGCTAATAAAACTTTCGAGATCATCGATAAATTTCGGAAAAATTCTCAACATTTTGATGATGAACCGAAAATCAATGAGAAAAGCGTTCCAAATTTATTTTTCCGATGATTGAAGAACATTCCACCGCGTGATTTCCCGCGAGCAATTAAGGCCAATACTCCATTGACATGGGAAAATGAGAGTGGACGGACCGGAGAAGGATGGATCGCCTGGAAGATTGAACGTCACGGAACTCAGAGGAGAAGAGGCAAAGCATCCCCGAGGCACGACTCTCGCTGAATCGCGTTCATTCGAACTGATCTACCTATCTAGATTGCCGATACAGAGCCGAGGGGGATGAGGCATAGAGAATGGCTCGCTCGGGCACCTCTTCGCATCGCCGATGTTAATCCCATTGGCGATTCGATCCTACGGGTCCGTGCACCGCTCGATGAGAGTAGCGTGTTCCCCGTGTGTGTTCTCTAGCGAGCACTTCTCTCTTTGTCCCTCTCTCTCTCTCTTTCTCTGCGTTTCAGCAGCGCACGGACGCTCAGTAAATCCTCACTAGCTGCCGTCACGGAGGCTCGAACGATCCTGGGCTAGCCAGGAGTAAGTACTAGCTAGCCTTTCCTATCTATAGGCATATTCATGCATCCGTTCATGTATTCTCTCTGGGTCCTGTGCGCAGTTTCCTCCTCCTTATTCTCCTCCTCCTCCTCCTCCTCACTTCGAATCACCATTCTCTCCTGACTACACACTGACTAGGTAACTTGTAGCCACGTAAAGACAATAGGCTTCGAGAGATCCGAGATCCTCTCATCGACTCCGCGCTCTCGCGAACCGATCGTTCTCAAGCGATCGTCAGCGTGTTACGCTCACTTTTTATTCTCCTTTTTCTCTTATTCCTCCTCGCTAAGGGCTACATCCGGAGGTTTACGTCACGTGAGGATCTATAGAAATGGAATCTGCCAGGCAGCTATTTGCCGGACGGTTGAGTCGAGCCTTCTCCGAGGCGATCTTTTATTCGAAAAATTCTGGTACACGAACTCTCTTTCATGCAAAGCTTTCACCTGGACTTCCAGGGTGGTCACTATTCTTCGGTGCACTTTTTTTTCTTTATCGTACTGTAAGCGCAAAGTCCCGGTTGCTATTCCAAATCACGACACACGTAGATAGGTGAGAATTGCAAATATTTGTGCTCACAATGGGGGACAATGATTTTCCAACGCCTATCGATTCTCATTAGAACTGTACCGTTCTCCCTCGCAACTTCTGCACTTTCATCCGGAAAGTTTTTTTTTCTTCTATTGGATATTTCTTTTTTATTTCCCTTTGTCTCGGCCGGCGATCGGATTAGTCACACCCGAGATGTTTAAAAGGACGCGTACGTGGAACAGAATCGTCAGTGCGATAAGAATGTCGTTCAAAAGAAAAGTATAGCAGACTGCTACTTTGTTCGGTGCAAAAGAGGCGAAAGGGGAGCCGAGACGTCACGGATCACGAGCAAGGAATAACCCTTTCTCATTCGTCGGTATAAACTATCGGCGGTTAAATGAAATTTCGCAATCGAATTTATCCTAGACTCGCGTCGAACTGAAAAAAATTATCGTGATGCAGATAAATCGCTGCGTGGTGTCGGCAAAAGCATTCCGGGACCCTCGATTGGTACAGCGTAGTTATACACACAGTGAATTACATTCTTTTGCTGTCAACTTTGACGTTGACTTTTATGGCAATTTGGTTAAGTCGAAGATTGAGTTACAATGATCGGAGCCGAGGAAAAAAATTATTTTCCAAACGTTATGAATATTCGGTTTCATCATGCTACGAGAAGAATTTATTTATTTTACAGATATTTTTAATTTAACGTGTAGAAATTATATAATTTATTTCAAATTTGAACTTTAGAGAGAGAATTCTTTTCACCAAAAGATTTATCGATATAAAATAAATAAATAAATCTCGACGTGCAAACGAACATTGTATTCCTACTCACTCATTTCTGTAAGTCTCAACATTTCGTCCATAAAATATATTTTGTTGAGATGAAAAATGCTTACCTGAAACAAAAAAGAAAGATCAAATGAAAAAAAGCGATATATATACAATAAATCAAGGATAAAATAAGCTTTGGAAAAAAATGTTAAAAAAATAGAGAGAATAATTGAGCGATGACGAGCAAGCCTTTAATCGCGCGTAATGATAAAGCGAAAAAAAGTGTGATGCGCTTGAAAATATGGAAGCAATTTCTCAGCTAAATAGAAGCGGTTGCAGCAGCTACTGCATCTCTTACAGACGAGAAACTCGTCTCGGACGCAGCCCATAAAATTTAATATGGCAAAAATTTAGTGCGCTGGAGAATGAAGCTAATAATAGCTCGGTCAAGGATACAATTGCGATACGGGAGAGAGTCGCGGAGATAAAGCCGAGGACAAGAGATAAACAAAAAACGAGAATAGCGATGCGACAGAGGGAAAGTAACAAAAGCTCGATCAAAGGACGAACCCGCATGGGTTTTAGAGAGGAAGCGATATCCTCTTGCAGCGGGGCGTAAAAGGCCGAGAGATGAGAACACTCGCGAGCTCCTTTTACCCCGTTTTCTCGTGTATTCCACGAACGTGCCTTCTTCTCGAATCATCGCTTAATCGCAGCTGCGAGCGAGCTGCAAAAGTGTCCCGTCCAAGTACTTTTTATATCCTCGTTCGTTATATAGGGTGGAATATCTTTCGAAAACCCGCCACGGATCAGCGGGGAACTGCTTTTTAACCACGAGATCGACGATTTCACGACGAGAAGCCGATACCATTTGTGACTCGGAGCAATCCACACGTAGCCACTTGCTGTGTACGACGTGAATTCCCAATCACCAGGTGGTAATAGAAAAAAAATATCGAGACGGTACAGTGAAAAAATAGACAAAAATAAGAAATTTTAATTTAACATTTTTCAGAGTGCAAATTATTTTCCGTAACGAGTAAAATTGTTAATATCTTATATTTATTTGATTCAGAATCATCACGATCCATATAGAATACTCAACATGGGCACCCAATCATTTTTTTCGTCAATCTTTTTTTCCTGGTTCGCGATTGAAAGTAAGTGAAGTGTTCTCTGTTGCATGTAAGTTTTATTTATATATTTCAAACGTCTGTTGTTTAACGAGTCAGCAGGTGTTCAGAGCTCGGTTGGTAAAAGTACAGTACAAAAAACGGAATGAGGATGAGAAAAAGCTGCAGCAGAGGTCGAGAGCGCATTCGAAAAGTAGGCAGTATGGAGACGACACGTCCCGAATGAGGGAAAAACTCTGAGGAGGGCTGATGGCCATCGAGTCGGTCAAAAGCCCGCTGTCGAATTTCTTTCGATTGGCTGAATTAACGAAGCTTGGATCTACTACATGCGAGCGCGTCGTCGGCGTTCCGCGGTGAGAAAAAGTTGGACGAGCTCTCGAGGTTGGATATAGCGAGTGAAGCGTGTGTACAGAGCGAATACGAAGGAGGAGAAGAAAGAGAGGAGACAAAAGAAAAATAAAACGAGCGAGGCTGAGCCTGAGGAATGGGCGGGAAGAGAATTCGAGAGCAGGCGAACGGCGATGAGAGGAAGAACGCGGAGAACGGATAAAGAGGAAGAAAAGAGAAACGGGAAGAAAGATGAGAAACGAAGGTGCTGCGTAGGTTGGAACGGGCCGCGGTACGAGAGAAAGAGAGCGAGGAAGTTTCTTCGATCGGGAGGACGAAAGAAGAAATGGCTCTCTCGTTTGGGGCAGGCGAAGAATCGGGAGGAGAGGACAAAAAGGGGTTTTCTCCAGGGAGGGCACCCAGGCAGGAAGGAAGATAGAAGAGAGAAAAAAGAGGCAGGAGAGAGCAAGAGAGAGAGCGAGAGGGGTGAGCAAAGGCCGGGGCTAATGGGACGCAATTAAACGATTCGTATCAAAGAGCGCCGCAGCATGCGCACGCGGGAATGTCGCGAACTGTAAGGGCCGGCGTTATTCGAAAGATTGCGAAGCGCTCCTCGGTCACCGCACGCTTGCGGCCGCTCGCGCGAGCAAATGCCCAGGGGAGAAACATCGCCAGGAGCCTCTTTTGCTCGTTCTCTCGCGGCTTTTGATTCGGACTGCGTGGCTTGTGGTGCTCTTGCGGTCATTGAGGTGCGCGCCGCGGAGAATGAACCAGCCGCGAGCGAAAACACACAGCGAGCGAGCGAGAGAAAAAGAGAAAACGCTGTGACCAGCCATGGGGACCCTTCTAGAAAAATCTCGGCCACGTCCAATTCCATCTCATTAGCGAGAAAACGGCAGCTGATGCTTGTCTCCGGGGTGAGCGCGCGAGCTCTCTCGGCGCAAGAAGAAGAAGAACAAGAAGAAGAAGCCTTCGGTAGCCATGTATGGAACCGGTCTCTGGTCTGTTTGCCAGTGCTCCGAGAGACGAGAGAAATGGAAGAGATGCGAGGAGAGCAACGGAGAACAAAACCCTATCGCAAACCGAGCCTATACTCGGAGAATCCGTGATGCCGTTTTGTATCTACCGGGTGTCGGTTCGTTACGGCAGAAACACGAAAAACCGTTTATAAAAACCTTCGAGGAGTAACGCAACATCCAGCAAATTCTTGCAATATATTCCAATTGCCGAAAATCCGATCAAGCTTATGTTCTTCATTGTCCTAGACAATTCTTCCCTCATCGCAATAACTTGCTTTTTGTCCGCTCTATTCGCGTCTCCGTGTATGCTTTGCGATGGTGACTCCTAAGATTCGCGGATAAGACACGCCATTTTACCACACCTGGCCGAGAAGTTGTGTACATTGCGCGAGGATGGCCGGTGCAGCCAAGGCGATTAATGTACGAGATTCTAGCGGTTGACTACTCCGGCTCCGGAGTGGTGTTTACATAGTCTCCATGTACGAGCTTCGCATACAGAGGCTGTGCCGCGCTCTCGATCGCGAATCTCACGATCCCCGACGCGAGAAACGAGGCTATCGAATTTCCAAGCTTTCGCAACCCCGACATCGTGCTGATTCACTTCGATTCCATGTTTTTTACACTACGTGTATTTATGTCTCGGCGTCAGAACTTGAGCTTGGAGCACTCATTTTTTTTTACTTCAGAAAGGTATCTCGAAAGATCTCGTTCGTTTTGCAATAAAAAAAAGCTCTAATTATTTGTTTAATATTATTTTATTCCGTGCGTAAAACGGTATCGGAATGTTTTTTTTGGATATATATAGAATAAAATGTGTAGGATTATTTTTCTCGTTTCGAGAGCCAGGAACGAGTGGAAGTCCATCGATGGAGCGTACACGGGGCGAAACAAAGCGAGCTCGTTAAGAGTCGGATCGGCGAAGGAGTTTGCGAACGGAGAGCAAGATCCTGCTCGGAGAAACGTGTATATGCATCGCGGGAAGGAGGTGGACTTTTGCCGGCACGCTCGAGGAACAACCGTACGGAGGAAGAAGAAGCACACGGCGAGGGCGAATAACCAGAGCTCGGAATACGAAGAAGCTCGCGAGTTCTGGATCGAAGGTTGGACACGCTTTTGGGATCGTGCGGCTCAAAGATTTCCTATAGCGCACATCGACCGTACACGTGAGCGTGTAACTGCATCAGCGACGTACGAGTGCGCTGCGGTTGCCATGGATAATTGCCTTCGAGAAGGAAACCTCGGAGGATGGGGAAGGAGCAAACTTCCAGGTAAAGTTGCCAATGAGAGCCAAGGGGTGCAATGATTGGCCCATCGGGTAAAAGACCAATAAGCTGGAAGAACCTTTATCCCGCAAGGAAAAAAAGTTGCGAGGCTTTTTTTCTCGCTCCAATTACTCGTTATTATTTTATCGCGAAATCGTTTTTTGCGGCCGGTACTCTTTTTTTTTCTCTCCGCTGACGTTTTTTTTTAATAAAACATATCGAAATTGTTTTGCGTTTATGGAGCAATCAGCGGTTAATGGGCATCAACTGGCTCTCGCGCTGACGCTGCAACGCTCTCGGGGTACTCTCGGGGAATCGGGAGAGGAGAACAGAAGCGAGTCTCGGGTGCGATCGTGCTACAGATTCCGAGGTTCTCGTATATACTCGCTTGTACGTTTTTTTCGCGCCGACTAGCTTGCCGATAATTCGAGCACGTTTAGCACACCGGTGAACCCGCGATCGAACAAGAGGGAAAAAAAGAGAGGAGAAAAATAGAAAAAGAGGTAGGTATATACGTCGAGGGAAGCTGCGTGACCGATCGAATCGATATTCATTTCTCATGTGGCTACTTGTTACTTTCATCGTGCAACACTCTCTGTGAGAACTGTTCCTTTGTTCCTCGAATGAAATAAAAGTTCGCAGAGGCACCTCGAGAGTATGAGAAATATCGCGACGATAAGTAGAGCCTGGCGCGACCAGAGACACATGATTATCGCGATGTTTCGTACGAGTTTTATGACAAAAGTTTGCTCCGAACGATAGGATCGAACAGAAAATGTTCTTATTATTGAATGTAGAACATGCCGGAACGGTGAAACCGTACTTCATCGCAATAAATTCGATTCTTTCAAGTTGATAACATTCACTTTTTCGAAAAGTACATTTTTTCAAATCGAAAACTGTTGGCAGGATCGTCAATTGAAGAGTACACCGAGTACTCGAATCATTTATTTCCGATAAGTCTATTTCAGCACAATTTTTTTTTATAAATCTTCATCACTGATGTTGAAAAAAAAATTTCATGCTGCATAATAGTAGCGAGGGCAGGCAACTTCACTCTGGTCTGAAATCGTTTTGTTTTATCCCTAGTCACACAATATATCTTTCATATAATTTGCATTAAAAATGTTAGTTTCAATGCCTGTTGAGCCGACCTGAAACTAGTCAATTTAAGTCAAATAGCGAGAGAATGACAATTATAGAGGCATCAAATAAACAAAAGGTACTCTAACAGGATTGAAAATAAAATGATTAATTTCTCCCCTAGGAAAGAAAATGATCATTTTCTGTCCGGCAACAGTCGCATTGGTCTGAAATTGACTAGTTTCGGTCTGTTCAACAGACATTGGAACTCGCATTTTCAATGCAGGTTATATAAAAAAATTATTCAACCTGAGTTAATGTAAGACGTGCTAAATCATAGACAACTTTATTGGTCACTCGGTCAGCGTAATCTCGTTTTCACCCTCTTCCACTACAGTCTAAAATCGTTAATTACTTTTTGCACGGTTTCTTACTTTTTCGGGACATAAACGAGCATATTTCCCGGCGCATATTTAATGAAAATTTGTTTCGCCATCTTCCTTATTTACCTCTATAATATTCTCTCGCAATGAGACAACAAGAAAATAATAAAATTAATCGATCAATTACTGATACTCAATTTGACTGATATAATGAGACAGAAATCGTTGAATTTTAAATGCGAATCGATCGCGAGATGATTAGCTATCGCGAATGGGTTATAAAACGAAGAAAGTTACCGCGATTAAACGAAAAACTCGTTCGCGTGTTCGAATGCGTTTTGCCTTGTGCATGCTCGCTAAGACAAAGTTGAGAGAGTCTTCACGGGTGGCTAGAGATAACGACATCTATAATCTTGATGTTATCTCGTTACACGACAGCAATTTCCAGATAATTATTAATCGTCGATATACATTTTAATGAAGATACGAAGTGCGCTACCTCTGAAACCAGCTTAAAAAGGATACACCGTTAATTTATGCAGATCCATCAAAAAACACATTTGAGAACTCATTATAATTTTACTGTAAATAAGTGCGACGGCGATTTCAAATCTCTTCGTTTGATTAATCAACCAGGACATTTTCCCTTTCTGAGATATTGATATACCTCGAAATAAATTTTATAAAAAGATATTTTAACATTTTCTTTTCAGCCTTGACGTCTTTATAGTCATCGAAAATCGCTTCAGGACGTTTCTGAATGTTTTTATATTCGGAAAAAAGGAAAATATTGGAGGCATCAGGCTAGAGAGGCATATTAAGAGAAATATCAAGTCACAGGACGTGTGTACAGGCAACAGCAGCATGTGCCCACAGAGGAATGTTTCACGAAACGGCTTTAGTTTCCGCGTCACGTTGCGGCAGTTTGAGATCGTACAAAACGTCGCCCTCCATCTTTTTCTCTCTCCTAGGCGACGGGGGTATATATTCGATATGAAATATGAAGTTGGACAACCTTAGACTGGTTATTGGCTTTTCTACAGGCTAAAAGTACGAGAGGCCCGATCTTCGCATCGGAACCCCGTACGAATTTCTTTTCCCTCTGATCCATCGTATACATTTCTCTCTTTCGATATACGTTCTCCAGGATTCGAACGGTGATATATCCACCGTGTATTAGAATATGCATGTACGATGACGTGTTACACAATGATACGAGAAATTCGTGCGTCACGATAACTCCATTTCGTTTTCTCGTCGTTTCAATTCCCGCGGAGCTCCGCCTTTTCGTGATATATAAAATGGCGAGAGACCGAATTGAAGAAGAGAGAGAGAGAGAGAGAAACACACGGAGAAGAAAGGAGAAAATAAAAAGCAAGGTAAAGAGAAAAGGAGAATTTTTAACATCGGCATTGGAAGAAGATGAAGTTGGCACGAGGACTGGACTCGTATAGAAGGAAGATCGAGTGTACGAAACGCAATACACGCTGCTGGTTTCAATCCTACGCACGCGCTCTCTCGAGCGACCAGGGCGGTTTTACCACACGACGGGAGGTGAGCTGCGATATATTTTCCTTGGTGTATAACGAAAGCCGCACGTACCTGCGCGCACATATACGCTTTTGAAATTCTTGCCTCCCCCTACCTCTCGCGATAAAGCTCCGAAGACTGAATTATCGGCTTATTAATGCCGATCGCTTCATTAATGTCCGCACACTTTTTACTCGCGTTCATGCACCGTACTTCAGCCTCGAGTTTTGTTCATAAATGTTCCAATGTTGCACGCATCGCGGATATATTTCTCGATCTTCATCATCCTTTTTGTCGCATCTTTCCTCTTTCGAGCAGTTTTTTCTCCTTCTTTTGCCAGCAGATTTTTTTCATACTCGTTTCTCCATCATCAACGGAGGAAGGATAACACGGGACAACATTCAAGTTTCTCGATAAATTGCTTTTATTTTTAGAAAGTTTTTATACAAACTGGACGAATTAAAAAGCTGGACCGATGAAGACTACATAATTTTTTGAGTGCCCATGATTTTATGTTATACTCGTGAAATTAAATAATTCAAAAGTAGCATCAGTTCGATAATGCAAATAATATATCTGAGTAAAAATGACTACGAGTAAGGTATACGATATATTATTTAAATTAACAAAATTATTGCAAACAAGATTTTAAGCTCCGAGATCAAATTTATGACCTGTTGATTTTTAATTATAAATTTTCTTTCGTCTAGAAAAATAAAAATACAAGAGTACCTTTTATGAAGGTGCGTAAAATTTTCAGCGCATATAATAATCGTCTGCGGTTTCCGTCGAGGTAATTGGCGATTGGAAACAAGAAGAGAGCCAGAGAGAAGAAACGAGCTCAAAACCGCGATGAGAGCGAAGACATGATACAATTGATATTTTTTGCTTAGAAGAAGAGAGGAAAAAATGAAGGACTCGCGCAAGCGTGTTCGTCGATACGAGGGCACGCGATCGGAGAGAGATCTTTCATAAGCGCGACGAAGCGCATAACTTCCCTCGGTGGAGCTAAGAGAGTGAGTCCCCCTTGCGGCTGTTGGCTCGAAGGTGTATATACAAGGGTGTGGAGCGAGAAGCAGAGTCCGAAGAGATGGGCATGCAGCGAGCAAACGGACAAGCGCGGAATAAGAAGAAATGTGGAGGGTGATCGGCCTCTGTGGCTCTTTCTTTTTCTCTCTTTCGTCTCTGCAAGAAATCCTTTCTCTTGCCCGCTCTCTCGGTGCGTCCAATGCGATAGATGGAGTCATGCGAGAGCAGTGCCAAAGGGGAACCCAAAAGGGGGAGTAAGAGAATCCTCAAAGAGCAACGAGATAGAGGAAAGATGAAAAAGGAAGGAAAAAGGATTAAATAAAAAGAAGGAAAAAGGAATAAGAAAAAGCGAGGGAAGAAAGGGAGAAGAGGAGGAATGATAGAAGATAAAACAGAAAAAAAAGAGTGATACCAGTTCGTATACGGACATAGCTCTTTCGAGTTCCACACTCTCTCTTTCTCTTTTTCTTTCTCTCTCTCTCTCTCTCTCTCTCTCTCTCTTTCGCCGGGACGAGTTTATGCGATTTTTACACTCGATCTGATTTTTTGGCGGCGTGCGGCTCTTGCTCTCTCGGTCTCTCTCTTTCCCGCTATCTTTCTCTCACATTTCTTATACGTATATGCGTTTTTTTATATATATTCGTGCGTATGTGTGCGGAGAAGCGCTTCTCGCTCGGGACTCGAGACAGATATATGTCCCCACGGCGTACAAGAGAGCCCACTGGTCGCGCGTATAAAGACATCGAGGCGAAGCCAACAAGAATTCCTCATCCCATACTCGCCCCCTCCATCCTCTTCACTCATTCTCCCTGCCCCTTTCTTTTTCGATCAAGAGTTGCGTACACACGTATCAAGCTTTTGACCTCACATTTTCGAAAATTTTCCTCTTCTCTTCTGTTTCGTGAATCTTTTCACCTAGTCCTGTTTACTATAATTTTACTTTTACCTAGAGTTATGTATTAAGGAGAATTGTTGATTCATGGTAGTCAAATCAGGAATTATTTTTTTGCAGAAACTGAATTCAATATATTTTCATATTTGATTGATCTTTTCATTTTGAAACGTAATTAATTTATTTTAAATATTCCCATGCATACTACAAATGAACAAAATGTTGATTTTTTAGTCTTAATTTGACTGAGATTTATCCATGTATTAGTACGAATTAAGTGAAATGTTAACAAATTCATACTTTGTCAGTTAATAATTCTCTCAAAACTTCGATCGTGTACAATTTTGTGACAAACTCAACCCTTATATTCCAAGGAGCCCACAAAATATTAATCATACTAAATATTAAGCTGTCTGAAGATTCTATCTAAATACTTTTTTCTTCATTCTACAAAAGAGTGGTAATAATTTCTCATAAGAGTCTGGTTTTTATGAAATTCATTTAGATAGGTTCATTTTTACTTGTTCAGTCGGCAATGTCACATCAAATTTTGCCACTGAAGAACTGGAATGTTTTTTTTGCGAAAAAAAATTCGTAGCTAAACTTGATTTTGATCATTTTGACAATCCGTCCATAAATCCACTTCTACAATTCGTAAAAATTGAAAGCAATGTTTTCGTTATTTTATTTTTTTCAGGTGGTATAGTCCTTCAAATTTTTGAAGAACGTCCATAAGAAGTTTAGTAAACGAGCGGGGGTTCGTTCCGTTTCTCGGCAAGTCTCGAATCGAGAGGAAAAGGAGGGAGAAGAAGATGGAAGGAAAAGGAAGGAGGCGAAGGGCCTCGCCCATAACCGGTTGAGTTGGTCTCTTTCCAACGCTCGCGAGCTTCTTCATGGCTCGAACGTTTCTCGCTCTTTCGTTCTTCGCCAACCAACCCGAGTGTGTCGCTGCCGATCCTCTCGCTGGTTTGCTCCGAGAAAAACTCTGTCGAGCTCTACATGTATACGGTTCGATTCTCGTCGATCCTGATACATCGCTGATTCGTTCTAGTCACTTTTATTTTTGAAAAAATTCGACTAATAACGACGGCCGTAAAAAATAACTATGTTATATGTTACTTTGCAATATCTTTGAAGTCAAAGTAATTGTACATACAAATTTTTCTGATTAAAAAACAAAAAAAATACGAATATGAAGCAACAATTTTATTATTCATTCACAAAATGTCAACTATACTGTTGTCAGCTCTGTCGATATTTTTGTCAACTTCAGATAATAAAAAGCCGTGTTTTTTTCCAAAGGTAAGAAAAAAAGAAGTGTCAAGTCCGTAAAGTTTCCGTTCTGCCTTGAAACAATTCCGAGGACCAATTAAGGGTTTCGAACCTTAGTTTGGTATTTTAATATCAAAATAAGATGTTGTACTTGTATGCTAACTTATGCACCCATTTAAATCACAGTGGATTGAATATAATAAATTGATTTCTATATATTTCAATATGTTTTTATTTTACGAATTGATACCATTCGCAAAACATGTTTCCGTTCCTAATAAAAAGAAAACAGATCTTCCTAATGTACCCGATTGATGCAATAAAATAAATATTCTAAATGACTTAATTCGTCATCGAAAAAAAAAAAAATCATTTTGTAATCGATCATTCAAATGCATAACACGACATTCTTTACATTCTATATTATATTTCCTATCCAATGGCACAGGTGTTATTCGCATAAAAACGTGTGAACCAATAATTTAGAAAAAGTGAAAGCACGTCGTTAGAATCGATGGTAGATTCGTATACTCGAGTCCGCGGCAATACTCACGCATGCATGAATGCTAAAAAGGAAGCAAAGAGAGATTGAGAATGAGAAAAAAATGGAGAGACAGCGAGAGAGTTCTGTTCTTTTCGTTTGTACGGTTGTGCTGTCGTGGGGTACACAGCACGACTACCAGAGCAGCGTCTTCGTGAAGGAGCACGATCGAGGAGGAGAGCCTCTCACAGGCGCGCATACGTACGGCATTTTTATTCTTTGCCCGAGTGTAAGTAAATGCGCGTGCAGCACGCCGCGATCCACGTGGAACAAGAGTGAGTCGAGAAAGAAAGAGAGAAGAAGAGAAAGAGTTAGAGTGCAAAAGCGAGGCAAAGAGTTAAAGAAGAACGCTGGAACAGCGTCCACTCATCACGCGGCGTGTAGCCGCTTTTACATAAGCGACCATGCCGCCCGGCGGCGAGACCGAACGCTTTTACAACTCAATGCGCCCTGAGACCTCGAGAGAGCCCCCGAGAGAAGAAAAAGACCGAGGTAACCCTCTTTCCCTCTTTGCAATCTCTATCTTTTTCCTCTCCTTCTCCTTTTCTCTCTCTCTCTCTCTCGCTCCTCTTTTATCAACGCTCGTTCTCTTCTCTCTCTCTCTTCTTTTCTTCTCTGTACATTCGCGAATGCCCCTTGCAAATCCCCGCGAATATGGCTTCATATGCTTTCCTATAGATATATTTTCTTCCACGGAGTGTACGGCGAGCATTTATATATTCACGCGATGTTTGCGCTCATTCACGTTTCGCATGATGTACAGGCTATACGCACGTGAATATTTACACGCCGCGGAGGAATATGTACGTATAATGTCCGCGAGATCCTGAACACACGGCCCCTTGCCCACGCTCGGACTAAAATGGATATGTTACTCCGGCGAAGCCACAAACTTCGAACTTCATTTTGTTCATTTTTTTAAATTGAAATTATTGATCACGCTGCGCGCTAAAGCATCTTCCAAGCAATTTATGAATTTTTTTTCAAAAATCCGAGAATAAAGTAACTTCGACGTGTCGTGGGTATTTTTAAATATTTGAAAGAGGATAACTCGAAGGAACGTGAGTGGTAAAAGTACTTGAGGAACTTTCAATTTCATCGAGGAATTCGGATTTTTTTTTTTTTTCGCAAGCTGTGACAAGAGAGAAAAACGATGGAACGGGGGATATCGATCGTCCTCGGTGAGGAGCGAAGGAGAGCATATGAGAAGAGAATAAGAGTGAGGAGGTTTCCTAGTTATCCTGGGCGGTTCCCAAAATTGATTTCGAAGACCCGGCCGTTTCACCCCAACCTCCGAAGCACGTAACATCGCGCGGAGACGAAAAAATAAAAGGAAAAGACACAGAGGAAGAAAAGGTATCTGTCCCGTTTCACAGAGACATGCACACGCGAGAGAGAGAGAGATATAAAAAGGAGAGACAGGAAATTCTTATCTCGAAAGAGAATCCTTCGAATCTCTCACGCGCTCACTTTTCTCCATCTTACGAACGATTTTCCCCATCTCAAACGTTTTTTCTCGCACCCAAGCCTATTCTCTCGATTCCCTATTTTTTCCCTGTTTTTTTTATCGCCATCTCTTCGATTCGTCAATCCTCTCGAACCCCATGCGAGGCACGTAAATATGCCCTTTTTAATTCTTTTTTTTTCTTTTCGTACAGAAATAGAATTTTTGAGAGATCAATTTTATTCCTGGCATATATTCGAAAAAGAAACCTTGGATACGTTGAAAAAAATGTGTCTGGAAGGGTTACTAATTCAAACCATGTCGCCTATAATACATATTTATATTTATACAAAAAATAATTACCAAAGTTGAATTATTTCGTACAAAATTTTTCAATTTTACGATCGTTTAATTTTCCTATCTTGATTTTAAGTTATTATTGATTTTTTAATGGATTTATTTACATTTTTGAAATATTTAATTCATTTGGTTTTGTTTATATTTAATTTATAAACGAGACATACTCTGTCGTTGCAGATTTAAGAATACTATTTTGTTTATTATAAAGTTTTCCTCACACTCCACTTACACTTTTTTTTATTTTCATTATTTGCTCGATACGTTGGACTTAGACTCACGTGTTGAGTATTTTTCTACAATGACATAACAAATATGACCGTTAATTAGGAGGAACAAAGTATATTCTGAGGAAAGGTAATTAGATCAAACGTCTTCTCGTGCGAGTGAGAGGAATAATTGAAGAAAGAAATGCACTCGCGCATTTGTATATGAGACTGCGCAATTCCGCTCAACCACAATCACTTTTAGTTCCGCCTGCTCGCAGATCAATCTTTCAATTAGTGGCAGAATTTACAATCCAACGTGCTTCTCGCTCGTAACCAAGATTCCTTGGTCTACCACCAGGCTCCGAAGAAACGTGTATTTGCTCAACGGCAGTCCACGCGAGCACGACTCTCGAACGAGCAGATATGACGCTCCATTGTCACTTGTCACAGACGCTAGACGCTGACAAGTGTTCTCTTTTTTTTTGTCGTCACGAAAAATGGTAGATTAAAAACAATGAAAAAAAATAAACAATGGTTCATTGTTCATTTTTTTGTCATGAATAAATGTAAACAAATTCATAAAAAGTGGAGAAGATGAAAAAAAGAGAACACAAGTCGCCAATGTCGAGCGTCTGTGACAATGGAACGTCAATATCTTGGATTTTTATCTCTTTTTTTTTCATTCATATTTACCCTGTCAATTTTTTCACTTATTTTCTCTTTGTTCTTCCTTTTAATAGCCCGATGTAATATCGTATCCATACGAAAATTGAAGAGTCCATCCATTATGCATCTTTGTTTATTACCAACAATTTATTACTAATATTATTACCATTAATTATTTATCAAACATGTCACCAATCGTCACCATTATTACCACTGTCATCATACCAATGAACATTCATTAACAAAGATGGGTAATTTATTTCAAGTGTCCTATGAATGCGATATTGGATCTTCATTAATATTTAAAGGAAGAACAAAGAGAAAATGAGTGAAAATAACTAGGCTGCGCTCCAAGAAATAACTGCTCGTAATTGAATGAGACGAAAAAAATCCAAGATATTCAGGTTGATGAAAAAAATTGAAAAAATGAATACGGCAAGTAATTAGAACGATGGATAAATACATGATTCCGAGTATTCATAAGTGGAATGAAAATAGTGCAACCCGGTGTAAAAAGTTCCTACTTTGACCTGCAGATTATCAGGCAAAGATTTTAAAATGTCATCGAAGTACACATTCTGTTTACGTTACGCTACCGTTCTGGGTTCCGTCGGACTATGGCGGACGCTTTCACCTATATACAAGCCCGATATAGTTCCTTATTATATCTTTCTTTCGCTTTTTTGCAAGTGCACTATTTTTCAACTTATTCGATCCCTCTACGTATTATTTACTTCATATTACTTTAATCTAAAAATTCTACAATTTTAAAATTATCCATAAAAATCACGGTTTTTATTTTTTTACTTCTATCACATCCTGAACCCTAGATTGTGTTTGAATTCACGAAAAAGATTTTCACAATCGAGGAAAAAAATATCGTCGAATTATATTCACCAATTAAATCACAACCTTCATAAAGATATAATTTTGAATATAACTTTTATAAAAGTTTTATAAAACTTAATAATGATCTTCAGCGTGAAGAGCCAGACATCTAAATGTACATTTGATGGCGAAATTAAATAAACGCTTTGATGTTATCAAGCACGAGGAAAAGCCGCCTAATAAATCATTGAATATAAACAATTACATATTCTTGAGCGTTACATGCTTCGATCCGCTCTCGCACCTTCAATTATTCATCCGCGTGGCAGTGAATTGTTTATAAAACGCGTCATTAAGCAGCTGATGGTTAAAGCGTCTTGGGATAGGGTAAGATAATTACTCCGTGCGAGGTTGCGTGAAAACATATGCGTGTATTTAAGAGAAAATATAGATATATAAATAGAGCGGGTAATGCTCGAAGAGCGAGAACAGCGGGAGCTCGGAGTGATCAAGGCGTACACACTCGCATTGTCTCGCATCACGCGAGCGAGTCTCACACGAAGCTCCTCCCCTCCCTCTACCGTGCGCAGAGCTTGCCTCGTAGAAATTACGATATCCTCATTAATGTACGTGGCTCATTTAATCGAGAGCGTTAACAGGATACCAAAAGGAGCAGGACAGAAAGAGAAATGAGCCGAGGTGCCCACACACACTGCGAGAATTTTCCCGTCCGTATACGAGCGCGAGCACGATCGACGAAACGTACGAGACAATTTTACGATTATCACGACTCAGGACGGAGAACGATCACGATTGAATAATCGATGGATTATGTTCGATGAAGCACGAGTACACGTTTTTAAACGGAATCGAAAATATTTTTTACGAGCACTCACTTCGCCAGGGGACGATAAATATATAATCGAGAACATTTTTGACAGATGAATTTCGGAGTAGTTACGAAGGGGAATGAGATAGAAATGTTGGATGCAAACGTCTTCATTTGGAAGTTCTGAGATTGCCGAAAGTTTGTTGATTAATCGCATGGAGTTTTGGAGGAAAGAAAAAAACGGGGCTAAGCTGAGTAAAACGGGAGCGAAGGGGAAGTCAAATGCGAGGCAAAAAAACAGCGAGCATCTCGGGAATGAATCTTCACGTTGTCTTGTCGTTCAGCTGTCGAGAGTTTCGAAGGAATCGGTGAACGCGAGATGAGAAAAATGTTTTGCTCACAAATACGAGACACGGAACACACTCACATTTACGAAAACACAAAAAAGCTGTATAAACACGTGGGGGAAAGAATCAAGATGGCCACGAGATTCGTCTTCCATGTCGTCTATCTCTCTTTTTCTTCTTCTTCTCCTCTCGGTTTATCTCTCTCACTCGAGCGAAAGTGAGACAAATTCTCGACTTCGCAGCGTCAAACATTTTTGCTCGCGATCGAGTAATAATCACGGTTAATCACGCTCGAACTGGACACAGTTGTAGAAAAATTCACGGCAGAGATGTTCGTCAACGCGTTCGGTTTCCCTTTTTTTCGCGAAGCAAAAAATCAGAAAGTTCTCTCGTGACGTGCCGGGACGCGCGGACAGGCAGCGGCCATGTTGCTCTCGTGGCTGCCCCACTCCTATGCGCGAGCGTCGCCGGGAGAGCTTAGTAGCGGGGGAAGGCGTAGTGGGGTTCGGCAGTAGGCAGGGAGTACAGAGAAGGAACTGTGTGAGTGAGATCAAACTATGTATACGTGCTTTACCTACGAATACGTAAAAGCGCAACAAAGAGAGACGCCAATTTCTCTATGTGTACACTTTAAAACTTTTCTCAATATGTATTCAAAATACAAGTGCGAGTCAACTCACTGTTCTCAACAATTTTTTTAATCACTGGAACAATGAAAGTTTTTTATTTATAAGGTGGAATTCCCGATTACATTTTTCCTTGTTATGTAATTTTCTAATACATATACAGTAACATTTATTAATCGTAATTGGGACTTGGAAATTAATTTTTGTTCGGTGATTTTTTCATTGGGAATAAATTATAATTATAATTAGCGTTCGAAATGGGGTGTGAAATCGATCTGAATATTAATGTCACTCTGTATTGAAATAAATGTTCAATTTTAGCACTCGACTCAGTAAGATTTAATAGTTCACATATCTCTTGCACGCTAAACGTTTGTAGAAAAATTTTCAAGTTTGAGCGGTCATTCGACTAAAGTTAGAAGTCCATGTTACATGATGCTGTACGGCGTCTAGCGCACGCACGCGCACCTTGAGCAATCGACCGAATTTTTTTCTCTTTATTTTCTAGATTGAAACATAAATATATGAACAGAATAATATAAACATATGAGATGGACTCTGACGGTTGTTGTTCGCTTTTGCATGAAAATTTTTCATTTTGTTAACTTAAATCTTGATGCTTGAAAAAAAAGCGTAGAAAAAAATTCCGATTATATTTTCTTGCTGGAATATTTGTGATAACTATTTTTTTTAAATAAAATGAGAAATTACTAGTTTGTAAATTTAAGCATTCGCATTTAAATCGGAAGAACGTATGATTTTTTCTGCAAATAGTGTCGAGGAAGTGAGAGAAAATTTTCTGATTTTCCCGCTTATTTTTTATCGTATCGCTTCGACTCCAGTCGCGCCGCCATGATGCCGTGATTCGGGTACGTTCGTTCGGGCGGCGCTCGCGCATCGTCTCTCCCGCTCTCCCGCATCGCTTGCTAGGAGACCGGCGAGACATCCCAACACGCGAGCACGCATAGCCGCGTTCCCGAGACATAGCCGGTAAAAAATAACAATATCAATACAGTGAGGGGCGAGAAATTGATAATCTAGAAACAAAGAGTATTATTTTTCGAGGAGTACAGAACAGCGAATTAGCGGTTGCATGAAGGATCGCGCAGTCAGCAAACAACAGAAAATGAAAAGGTAAAAAATGCGCGCGTGACCGCCATCTTGATACAGCGGAAAAAATATATTATGTACCTCGTGCCTACAAACTTCACAAATTCCCGAATTGCGTATCGTAGATTTCTGAAATTTCTGAAATATTTTTTCTTTGAGAATATTCGATTCGATCATTTTTGTGGAGAGACAATATCGTTCCTTGACACTGTCGCCGCAGCGAGATGGAAGGGGAGAGAATTGTTTTTCTTATTGTTCTGCGCAGCTGTGGCAAGGTCGCACCAACGTATACACATTTCTCATCTACAAAAAATTTGTGCTAATCACTCGATTCGTCTAAGACTTTTCTAAAATAAGAACTCAAAAATGGATCTTTTTATAAAGAATTGTAGTCATTTATTGTAAAAACTATTTGTTTTGCTTGAAAAAAAGTTTTATCCAATTTCGAATAGAAAAAATATAAAGATCACTAATTCAGCTACGTATGAATTTTCTCACTTGAATCAGCCGAATGTTCGTTAAAGGATGTCGATTTCCGTTTGAAATCGTTTTTTGAATACTACACGTATTTCAATCGAATACATTATCGCCCAGATGACTGTTGGAAGAGCTTTGAATCTACAAAATTTTTTAGAGCTCTTCCGTGATCGCCCCTCCTCCAATTTTGATTTTTTTCTTTTTTACTAATAATTATCGCAGCGTACGACTCCCTCTATTATCGCGATGTATATGACCTTTCTCTATTTTCTCACATCTCATTGTCGATTAATTTCGATATATAACAAAGTAAAGTTACAATAGATTTTTTTCCATTGGAATATTTTTCCTGGGACTTTAGAATCTTGATGTGTTTAGAGTCTCCTCGCGTATCTCAGCGGTAAGTCAAATTTAATGGGCAAGGATATCGAATACAAGAAACGAGATAAAAGCGGCTAAAAGCTTTTTTCCGTTGCAATTTCGTCCTAGGCGTCTAGAGAGAGCAAAAAAAACGAAATGTAAATAGCGTCGATGACTATAATCATTCAACACGCGACAATTTCTTTTTTCTCATGGCTATTTCTTTTCTCGCTGGTCGAACGGAAAGAAAAATCTCCGTCTCCGTTTCTGCGCGGTGACGAAATTATGGGCTTGATTCCCTAGTCGAACAACGAGTTTGCGATTCCTCGGGAGTCGCGGTATCGACCTTGGCTCCTCGCGAGTGTGTGTAACGTTGATCGGGTTGCAACGAGGGCTCGGCTTGTCCCACGACGAGCCACACGGCAGCTTCCCGGCAAGACTGAACTTGTGTTTACCCGTATACGCGTATATACGAGCTTGCCTATACGGGTTCTCGTTCGAGTGCGAGCGAGACGGGACGAGATTCGTCGCGCGATAAATATTCCTCGCGTGCTGCCCCCGCGTCAAAGAATTTCCGTACGAAAATCTCTCTCGCTCGTTCTCTCTCTCTCTCTCTCATTCGATGCTGGTGCGGGTCAGCAGAATCGTAAATATACAGCCAACAACTTCGTTCCATCTACCAAAGTCTCATGCACATGGGAAGAAAGAGCGAGAGGGGGGAAAAAGGATTCCCGAGACTCTTGGACGTTTCGCGTTTATAATACAGCGCGGAGAGTAGAATTCGCGTGCGTCAGTCGAAACGCGAGTGTCCAATGGTGTCTGTGTTCCCCCACCCCGCTCATTTCCATCGTCTTCCTTCTCACTTTGTTGTGTTACGAGACCGGAATCGTAAACCTTTCGCAAACTGTCACTGAACGCTGCTTGAATTTTCGGCAAGGTCACGCGATTTTGATTTCTATGTAACGCGAGTTATAGGTATTTTCTTTCCTCTCTTTTTATATTTATCGACTACGAAGAATTTTTATCGGCACTCGGGTCTCAAAAAAAATATGTTTTATCAAGATTATGAAAATAAATTTCGAGACACGTTTGAAGAGAATAACGAGCCCAGGAAACGGATTGAGAGATTCCATTCGATTTATGCTTTCTAGAGTTTCCATCTTCGAGAGAAGAAATGTGAATGGACTCCTGATCGATTTATGTATCTCTATTTATTTTTTCTTCAGCGAGGGAGAATTATATTTTTAATGCGTTTTTACAGGTCGCTCTGGAGAAGAAAAAATAATCTCGCTTCGTTTACGGATCTGAGACTTTCTCTTGGGGATCTCTTCGCCCACGGAGGATACGAAATTCGCGGACGACTCGACGTACGAGCGGACAGGAGTGCGATAAAGACGGGAGAGGCAGAGGCTTGACTCGAACGGATGCAGTTTTCGTGGTGAGCAGGATGGCGCACTAATTTACACGAAGCCGAGCGATAAATATTTGCTCCTCTCGCTAGAGAATACACTTGTGAAACGCGAGAATTATAAGCGCGTACTTTATGCACGTTACAGGCGAGAGCCGAGGGAAGATGCGAACGTATGGAGAAATCTCGGAGGCTACGAGGTTGCGTACGAGGAAAATGGGACCTCGAAGTACGTTTCGGCGATCCGGAGACGATTCGTAATTATACAAACGAAAGAAAAGCACGATGCGCGAGCTCAAAAAATGTCTCGAAAGTTTGGAAAATGAGTCACGGATCACAATCACGAGAAATTGAGGTATTTTGCGGGTAAAATGAGTCTCGAGAAGTTTTTCGAGAAAAAAAAGGTAGTATGGAGGTAGAATGGCCCATAGTTATGTTTATATATTAGTATATATAGAGATAATGTAGGAGAGGGAGAACGCATACGCACGTAGCGAGGACGACGAAGCAACAGTAGCCGTAGCGCCGGTTAATTAGGGTTTAAGTTTATGAGGTGCAGGCGCGCCCGGTCCCAACCTCCTCTTCCTCCTCCTTTCTCTCACCGTCCCGCAAAAGCCTTGGAGTACGTACAAAAGCCTCGTACCCCCGCGTGTTTCAGCCGGGGCCTCGTTTACTTTCGCCCACTTCGCAACCCCGTGTCCTCGGAGCAAAGGAGAGAAACAGAGTCTGCGAAAAAGTGCGGAGAAGATCGCTACAGAATCAGAAACGTCGCAGCCGTGCCGAGTCCACCTACAGTAGTTGCCATTTCGTTTTCTTTCTCTTTCCGTTTCTTTCTCTTTTATCGTTCTCGACGATTCAACGTTTCTTTATTCGCCAACTTGTCCCTATCAAACTCCCAACTTCCTACGCTAAATTCAATCAACCGCGAACCGCCCGATTCTTTGTGCTTTCAATTAATGGAACTATTTTGACTTTTTTTCTAATATTTTTTTCATCTATTTTTTCTTAGAATTTTTGTTGTATAACAATTTTTTTATTTTTGATTCAGTTTTTCAACGATTCGATGCTTTATTAAGTGATTTGGCGAGTAATGACGCACTCTGGGTTTATGAAATATTGATTTATTTCGAATCTTTCAACAGGAACCGGGAGACTCGATTGGCTCGAATGAGGACAGCGTATAAAGTGGCTCGAAGGCACGTTCGACCTGGAACTTGGCCGCGACCAGCCGTATTTCGAGCAGAAATAATGTACGCGCCAACCTATAGTTCGAGTATTTTTGGCTAAAAATAACGAGCCGTTTGAATTTCGAGAGCGACATGAATTTTCCTCCGCCCGTCTCGCATCGGAAAAAATCGACAGGCAAGTATTTGTAATTTTTTAAAATTTAGATGATATTTCATCGTGATGGCGAATGACAAAAAAATTTATTGTATGAAATCTTCTCTTTAAAAAAAAAAATACTCAGACAGTCGCGTGAAAGATTCGCATGTCAATATTTTTTTCTTATTACTGGAAAGTCGATTGAGCGGCACGAGTCAGAAATAAGATGTAAAAATGGTTATAGAGTGAGAGAAGTCGGGGAAATGGGAATTGACGATTTTAGGAGAGAGAATGGACGGCAGCAAAAATTGTATCGTGGCATTGGAAGTTTCGCGTGCTCGTTGTGCGCCTTCTCTGAATCACATTCTCGTTTCTCTCTTTTATTTTTATTTTTTTACTCAGACTCTCTAGCTTCCTTCTCGCCGAGGTATCGTTCTCGAATCTTTGTCGTAAGGGATTTCGCGGCCTCGCGTGTTGCCATGCCACTGTTCCTCGAACCTCCCTGCCACGGTTACGAACCTTGTTTTTCTTTTTCAGAGTCAGAAAAATTTAACGATCTGCAAAAAACTGATTGATCATGATTGTAGCAACTACTGGTACTTTTTCATAAAAGTGGAAATTCTTTAAATCGTATTTCAGAATCAAATGGAATTTTTTTTAGACAAAAAATCTAATTTTTGTAAATAATTTTTAATGCTTTTAACGCATAATACGTAAATAATATGGACATTAAAATTACAGAAATGTTAGCGAAGTAAATAGAAGCGCTCGTGGACTAATTTGTGCGAGATCCAAAAATCGACTATCCTCGAGTTAATGAATTTAGAGAAGAAAAAATGTGTCGCGGTACATCAGGGATCGCGTTAATTGTGAAGTGCGACAGAGCGCATTGATCTCGGTGAAAAATAGTTAACAAACGATACACGGGGAGAGACATGTTGTATTTATGGGAAACTCGTTCGTCAAGGGGTGACTCTTTCGGTGAGGGAAAATAACGTTCGGATGCGAACGAAAATGAGAACGGGGTAGCCTGTAATTAAATCATGCCGACGGTTTTGCAATTAAACGCGATTATTTGCTCGTCCACAGCGAAACGTTCCGTCACCCTTGTTCTCAACTCTTTCGATTTTCCCCTACTCCGTATAAATTTTTTTTCGGTCTCGCTCGTTCCCTCAGAGTTCGTTTGAGATGCGATTTTCCTCGTTCCCTGCTCACTTGACACGGCCCCTTCGCTTTTAACAATGTGAAATATCTTTCTCACTTTTCCATCCGCCAAGCTTTTCTCCCTCGGGTTTCGTCCAGGCTAAATTATATCGCAATCTGAACGCGATTCCTCTCCCTGCTACCGGGGTTGATTTCCAAAAGTGGAACTCCCGGAGACAGAACTAATTATAACGCCGGATGAGCTGTGGTTGAATTAATTGGGACGTTTCCTCTATCGTACATCTTGTTTTCCAGCTATTCTCTCGTTTTACTTATCAGTGAACCTTTTTTGTTATCTTTCGAACCTGAGATTGACATTTTTTAATTTTACATTTACTTTATTTGCATTATCGTAATATGTTATTGTATAAAAAGATTTTTAAAGTCTCAGCCGCGAAATCTAATTTTACACAGAATTTTTGAACAAATATCTTTCATGTAAATTCCATTTGTTGAACACTGAAATTTTTAGTTCCAATTTTTATTGTTGCAATTATTTCCTTTTGTTCTTATTTTCATTATATCTGATTGAATAATCTTCGTGTTACAAAAACTTCAGGCCAACATAAAAGATTTTTTTAATTGCACATTTTTTGCCAATGAAGACAATAAATTTAAATTAAATTAACAATCTCCGAGTGAATCTCGAAGAAATTCCAAGTAAGGGATTCAGGGTCTCTTGCGCGCAATTTTTTCAGGCAACCGTAAAAAAGCATTACACGCAAAGACCGGGGGGGATAGCTCACGAGAAGAGACCCGGGTAAGAAATCTAACCACGCGATAAGCCCGTTTTCTCGCGATTTTTTCTCGCATCTCTTGCGATCGAATGCATCGACAGGTAGCGTGCCAAGGGACGGCATTAGCGACGTACTAATTCGTTCTAATGGGAGGGCCGGCTCTTGTACCGAACATTTGCCACGAGACATAAAGAAAAGGAGGGAAACGAATAAAAGCACGAGAAACGCGTCGTGTAGATCGAAACGGCGCGTCACAGATGAATATTATATTCATGAATAGGAGAAGCTTCCTGGGATCGAGAGGAAAGAGAGAATCGTAGATATTCGCCATTTCGCTTGTCTGTGTGTGTGTTCGTTCGAGTGGGAGGTGTCCTCTCAGCGGGCTCGTTACCGAGGCTCCGACGTACAACGTCGAAGCAGTTAACGTTTTAACGTATCTCCTGTATCTCGGAGAAGCCTCGAGAGGGGATTCCCCCGCACATTTATTCGCGTTTTCTACACTGACGGAACTACCAGCGCTGTATTATGTAGGCAAAGTTTACGAATGCAGATTTCACGAGATATAAGTTATAGAGCTCTCTTCTTCGTTCCTCTCTTTCTCTCATTCTTTCTTCTTTCCTTCTTTTTTCTCTCTTTCTCGTTCTCGTTGCCAGTTCGGTACGACGGTGAATCTATTTTATGAAGATTTATAACGCCGCGGATTCTCGACGTGTTCTTCAATTCTATACGTCCTCGTTGCTGGAGAGCGTTCCGTTAGATTTTCGCGTTTATCTATTCTTTCCAAATATTTGTGGCTTCGTTTTTTCGGGCCGTTAATAAAACTCACTGGAATTCTTGCGAATTGCGTTTTTCTCTGCAATTCATCAACGAGAGTTTTTTTCATGTACGTATATTGATTTCATTATTCTGAAGGCACAGAAAATTACAAATGTATGTATTTAGGATAGAATATTCATTTTTCGTTCTTACATTTTTTGGAGAAAATATTCGCATTATGATTTTTGGGACAGGTGAACCCAGACAGGTTCGAAGTGCTCTGAGGAAATTATTTCTGGTTCCTAGTTTTGTGTACTTGTCGTTGGAGGTAATAAAACAAATTTGACCGCGAGCACGACCGTAACGAAAGATCGAACCGCAATGGTCTAAATATAGAGCAAGCAAATATCCCGACCAAATAGCCGACCCCCCGTTAAGTCAAATCACAACAGGCAGGTAGACTGACTCGTAGCTTATACTCTCTGCACCGAAACTTTTAGCATTTGCATAATGGAAATTTCTTTCCCTAAGTGCGAAATGTGTTTTCAATGCATTTTTTGTTGAGATTTTTTTTAAAGCAGGAAAAAAACAATTTCGATCTGTATACATTTTCAAATACAAGTTTTATTAAATAAAAAATATATTTCGATTTTTACAGTGAACAATTTTAATCGAGAAAATATCTATTGAAATGTATGTGTAATTTTGAATTGTATATGAGGTTAGATTTTTTGAATTTATTTTTAACTTGAAAATTTTCTCAATAATTCTATAATTTCTACCTTAGGTAAAATCTATATAGATTTGAAAATTGGGGCACAAAAAACGAAACGAAAATTAACTGGAACGATTTCGACCCCAGATTGTTAGAATCTTGTATCCCAAAACTTTCACTTTGGCATTTTTTTTTCTTTCCCTCCGATCTGACAAAAATTGCAGCGAAAGTGACAATTCTCGGCAAACTTTCACTCGAGAACCCTGTGATGAGGTACGGTCCTTTTTTTTCTTTTTTACAGCCCCCTCAGGTTTACGCGAGCATTAGTCCGCGGTCCGGTCTCAGTGCTCTGCAGAGTGCACTAAAAAAGGAAAAAAAAAGAATGTCACCGGAACACACGGAGCAAAATCTAGTAAAATCTACCTTGCTCTCTCGGCGCCCATAAAAAAAGTAAAAGTCGCGTAAAGGAATCTTTTGTATTTTTTCTCGCTTTTACTTCTCCGGGTCAGGAAAAAGTCCAAAAAAAACTTTCACTGTAATTGGACTTCGGCGTTGGGGAAAAACGTTTCAGCTCGTCGAGCAAGCACGTTCGTGGGATAACACGCTCTTGAAAATATTATTTCGTCAAACGATTGCGAAGAGGAAAAAAAAATGAGAGTTCTCGCTCTGGTTTATTCTCTCGTTTTTTTCCTGACAGATGAATAACCGCCACGGATTGTTTGTTGCAAATTTTTGAACGATCTTCCACCAATCTCCTTCTCTCCCCTTTCGGCCCACTTCGCGCGAGAAGCGGGCGAGAAAGCCAGATAGAGGCGAGAAGCAAAACGGAGGATGCGACAATATCCGGCGCCCCGGCGTCCGACAACTGATAACGCGGAGAGGGATGTTTATGCGTCCGCAGCGTTCACGTTACGTCGAGCCTTCTCTCTGATTTTCTGACTATCTCTTATATCCTCAATCTCATTCTCGACCATCCATTTTTTCCGAGATCCTCTCGAGATATTTCAAAAAAATTCGCATAACAAATGTGTTAAAGATCTTTTGCATCGTGAAAATTACTTCAACTTCAGGTCCAAATGTTCACTTTCTGACAAGCATTTATTTGTTCAAAATTAAAGTTTTACTTTGTGCTTTTAGAACCGATATCTTCAATATATTCAAGAAGTATTTTTTTAATTGCACAAATACCTAAATATTTAATAATTGAAAATTTTAATTATTACTTGATGTAAAAAAAGACGATGTTCTACCAGCGAATAGAATGAACATTGTGCAACGATTGATGATGATTTCCAGAAGAAACTATTTTATAAATAGAGTTTTTTCTTATGGGTTTTTTTAAACTGTGATATTCAGGAAATATTGGCGCAGTAAATTATCGTTATATTTTCTATCGTAATGTAACTATATTTAAACTGGCAAAAATGATTCATTAACATGTGATAAATTTTGGTGAGAAAAAAAATATGTTTCGTGGCTCAATATTTGTTCAATTCACGTCGCGATTACAATCATCCAGCCATAAAGAAAGAAAATTCGCGTTATAAAGTATATCCATTTTTTTATATATATTTTTTTTATTTCGGGCACTTTCCACGGCAATAAAGTTGTCTTGTTTTTCACGGGCGTTCCATCGTATCTGTATGCAAATAGAGCGGAGAAAATATTCTCTTCCGCGCGGAGGAAGAGAGAAGAGACAGGGCGAGAGGAATAGAAAAAGAGTGAGAGACAGGACGAGAGGGAGGATTTTGTAATTTAAAGGAAACGGTGTAAGGGTGCGCCGATGCGAGGTGGTTTATCTTCCCATAGAAAAATACCGCCGAGGAGAGGCAAGAAGCTGAAGTAGAAGGACGTGAGCGAAGAAGAAAAAAGTGGGAAAACTGCGTGTTAGCCGGAGGATCGAAACTCCATTTACAAAACTTCAACCCCTCTGCATTTTTTGTTCTCTTCGCTGGTATCTTTCTCTGTGGAATAATTCACAAGCTTATAAAGCGTCGCCATGCTTCTCGAGGAGACTCCTCGAGCCTTTCATTTCCATACACAGCGCTCATAATACAGCCTATCAAAAATACATTTATGTTTATTCCTGCACGTGCTCGCGTCACTGTCAATTCGAGTCTCGATCGCCGGGGAATTTGAATCTATCACGGTGACGGGTGAAGGTGCATCGTGACGTGAAAATATCGCCAGACGCGAGCTTTGTGAGTGACGTCGAGATAGACGGTAAAAACAATGTCGACAATAATTCAATATATCTTGAGCCACGCCCAGTATTGTCTGCCCTATCGTAGCTTTTGTGAGAGATCTCATGTTTGCCAACGCCGAGTATTTTTTTCCTCACCGAGAAAAAAACAGCAGAATATTCAGTAAGCAATTTTTTAGATCGTTCGTAGATAAGTAAATCGAACTTTGAAGTAGTCAATGTTAAATATCCTTCGAGCAAATTATTCTTAGCCTCTGAAGTACTGAAATAATTAAATATCAAACTTTTAAAAAAATCTTGACACATTTAAGCGTACAAAAAACAGCCGTCAAAATTCTATTGTTTCATTTATTCGACTTTCAATTTTTCATAAATTGTGATAGGAAAAAAAACAAAGTTAGTAGAGGTGACAAATTTTCGATGGTTTTTCAAACAATATTTCTAAATATATTTCACGAAATATCGATCGGGCTCTTGAAAACCAGATAACAAACAAGATAAAGTGATGTTTCCAATGACAGTTTGATACATTTAATTTTCTGTTTGTTACACATCTAGCAAAAAGTAATAAAAGTTAATAATAATCACATTGTTATATTATTAATTGTGTGAATAAGTACATAAAAATCTCAATGTCACGGTTTCATGAACGAAATTATTTTTACAGACTCCGAAGCTCATACAGATCGTGGATCTAAGTCTGTCCGTAGTGATGATAGATCGCGACGTATCGGATAAAGTACACCGGCGTATTCTCGATATTTACGGTTGCCGTGTATAGAAAGAGAATGGAGGCTTCGCGGACGTATATCTTTGCCAAAAGATAGAATGGATGTGCGAGAAGAAATGGGGAAACGTGCGACTGAGACTCGAAGATAGAGAGATAGAAATCGGGCGAGAGAAAGATTGCGAGAGGCGTTTTCAAAAGGAGAACAAGATGGGGGAGAGCTTCGCGGGGGCGCTTTCCCGGGTAAAGGTGCTTTCGGGAGGCTACGAAGAGGAGAGATAAAGCGAGAGAGCGGAGGAGAGAAAAAGAAGGAGCGCTGGATGGGAAGGACGCGAGAGGTTTCTCGTTCGTTTCTGCGTCCCCGCAGACGTCCGACTGCTGATCTATGACTCCCCCGCGCATAACACAGCCACACAGAAATAGGTACGCGTCCATGTAAAAGGGGGAAGGAGCGAGGGGAGCGAATAACTTTTATCTTATACTGGCTCAACGTGATCTTCGTGAAGCGAATGCCCCGTTTCTCGGGGAGCGCCTCGGTATGAGTAAGAGAAAAAGTCAGGGAAAAAGAGAGAAAGCCCGTTATTACCACCTAGGCGTTTTGTACCGTGGAAAATGCAATCCCTCTACTTTTTCTCTTTCTTTCTCTCTTCTCGTGGCTTATAGAAATGTGTGCATGCTTATAGAAGTCTCTTCCGTACATGTGTGTACTTCTATCCGAGCGGAGAATGTGGAGGTAGCCGAGGAAACTCACGACCAACCCCTCGAGGGGAGTTGGAAAGGGATGGAAGGGAACGCTCGCGCCGCCGTGCGAGAGAACGGTTAACGCAGCCATTTCACGCCTCGAGAAGCATCTCTCCCTCCCCGTCAGCTTTCTCTTTCTCTCGCTTTTACTTCATACGAAATATCGCGCCGAATCCCTCGCGCCCGGGACACTTCGATATACAGGGCGTTTCTCTATTTTCGTCCGTTTCTTTCCTTTTTTTCTTCTTTTATATATTTTTTTTGTTCTACACGGGTCGGAATCCTCCGAGTCGGGACCATCGAGAAAACGACATTTTTCTTTTTGAATTTGAATTCAACGCTTCCGTGACATATTGTCTTTTTATTTCTGTTCTTTATCTGTTGTATGTTTTATCGTTTAATAGCGTAGTTTGCGATGCTTTTCTTTTGTAAGACGAGAAATCAATTTAGCGGTAAATTCTCGCGAATCCCGAAAGCGTTTTTGCACGCTCGATTGCAAACGGCAATTCGTTGATTAAAATTGAACGATTTTACGCTCCGTCGAGATTAAAACTTCCCTTGTTTCATCAGCCGTAAAAGTGATGCTTTTTTTAAGGTTTGAGGAGAATATCGATACGAAGGATTTGAATTCAGTAATATCGCATTTTATTTTGAATTAGCTTGGAAAATTGAATTTTTGGACATCTTTTGATCTACGAAAGCAATGAAGGAAATATTAGGCGAATTTTATGTTTGCGGAGGGAGCAAAGTGGAAAAAAATAGGAAAAATAACATACGAGACGGTCTGGTAAATCGATATTTGACAAAGCGCGTGGTCGCTGTTGTTTGGGGAAGAAGGGAAACGAAATCGTATCTCGATTCGCGGTCCGAACCCTCGGGCAATTTCTGTTTTTGTTTTTCTATCTTTTCGTCTCTGTGTCAGCGCACTATATTACGCATATTCTTCTTCTATTCTTCTTTTTTTCTTTTTCATACGAATGTGCGTTTTTGTAAATCGAGGATGTACGCCACTACGTCGTTTGTCCCGATTTTTACGACAGGCCCGACTCTGCTCGTAAATTCCTCGAGCACGATCTCGTTCGACCTCTATTCTGTCTCTTTCTCAATTCACCCGTCCCTTTTTTCCCTTACAATTTGTTATTCTTATATTTATTCCAAGTTTTTTTACAAAGTAAATTGGATAAAAAATTCAAGTGCTGGTTGAAGATAGTTCCAGGGATGAATTTTTCGCTATTCAATAATTATATAAATTTTTCGAATCCAAAATTTATTTGAAAATAATAATCGTCTCTATTTAACAATAAGCTATTTATGGAAGCGATGCCATTGAATCGAGAATGATAATTCTATACATTTAATTTCTATCCAATTACGTAGATGGTTTGACTGTTTCCAAACGTTGAGTATTGATTCGTAATACAATAATTTCTTAAAGTCTGAGTTATTTTTCACACAAATATTTTTCGTGGCTTGTTTTCCATCTTATTGCCAAATGATGACCAATATCTAGAAAAACATATAATCTAAAGATTTTTCTGTACGATATTTTAGCAAAAATTTTTCTCGCTTCCGGCGAATTAGTCAGGATTCCTGGGCGTTCGAGAGCCATGAGATATGGTTTATCGATGGGATCAGCTCGCTGACGAAATTACAACGAGAGCGTTCGATTGCAAGAGTGAGCAAGATGGAAATCGAGGGGGTGAGAGTGAGAGAGGGTTGGTTATAATCTGCCATACGTCGAGGGAAGAGCTCGTCGAGGAGAAAGGGGGCGGCAACCGCAGCAGAGAGCATACACCAAGTGTTCGGAGGCTGACGCCGAAAGCTTTCTCTCTCTCCCTCTAGCCCAATTTCACCAGCAGGCACAACACCGCCGGCGAGTCCACCCCCGACGCGCGACTTTCTCTCTCGCTGTCTCGTCGGACAGCCAATATTTATTGATCACCCCCGAAGGCATCGTCCCGCGCGAGCGAGTACAACCCCCCGCTATACGTGACCAAACACGCCCTTGGAAAAGAGAGGAAAAAGGCACGCGCGGTAAACGGGAAAACAAAAAAAAACGACAGAAAACAAAAAAAGGGAATATCCAAGCGAAGAAACGAACGCAGCTGTTCTTCGAACTCCATTACCGAAGAGACTTCTCGTCTCTTTTCGACATTTTCTCTTTCTTCCTCCCTGCCCCGAGCTCGTCCAGAATCTCCGCTTCTTTCCCCGGAATTTACGTTAAAAGTCACAGAGATCTCTCACCGTGAAAATTCATCCCTCGAATCTATACGGTTCTTCTTCTCTTATTCTTTTTTTTCTCATTTTTTATTCCTCGAACACTGTCGCGAGAGATCCTCGAGGGAAGGGACTTTTCCTAACTCGCGAGGAAAATTTATAAGACGAGAAATCTGCTAGGTAGAATTTTTTTCCGGTGAGAAAAAAGCGCTCGGTGTTAAATCCCCATGAATTTAAATCTTCCATCTCTGCTTAAGAGTCTCCAACTTTATAAACGGGAGGGTTGCGCGAAACTTCACTAATACTCCAGGAAAGATTTTCGAAGCATGACACGCAGCGAGGATTTGCCTCAAATAAAAAAAAATGATTGCGAAATGTGTGAAAAAAATGAGATTATTCGTTAGAGTATCATTGTATTTTGTGACATGTCGATGGATGAAAAATTCGAACGCGACAAAGGAATTTTGCGGAAAAGAAAAAGTATGTTGCAAAAAAGCAGAACTCACCTTGCAACCATGTCCAATGCGGTTTAGGGATATCATCCTTACCTGAAACAGAAAAAGTGAGAAAAATTCATGAGCTACAGTTTTTTTGTTCCCGGTGATCGTTAAAATCGTTGCTTTATCGCGAGAATAAGAAAATCGCGGAAAATAGGAACAAATCGGTAGATAATAAGCGCAAAGCTCCGAGATCGCAGTTTCCACGATCGTAGAACGGTGCGCAAGAAAAAGATACGACGTAAAAAGTCATTACGACGCGTTTTATGCTCGTAGTTGAGGATGTCCGCAATTTAACTCGCCCAGAAACTAGCTGACTCGTTTTCCTCAAAGAATCTCCGCCCTGGCAGCATTTTTACAATATAAACGTTTTATGTCGTTAAAATAATATATTTATACAGACGTACATTTCGCGGAGCTTTTCTTTCCGCCGGGAGTCGCGATAGTAACCGCGTCGTTGTCGGTCCATCGAGAAGAGAGAGAGAAAGTCAATGCTGGAAAGAGAGCGAGAGAGAGATAAAGAGACAACGGTTGTACAAGCTCGTGCGTTTGGCTATCGGTTTGGCTATATCTTCGTCTCTTTCTTTCTCTCTCTCTCTCGCTCGCCTCTAACAGCCGCGGGCCGCCAAATGATCCAGAACACCGGTGGGAATTGGTTTAGCCGCGATGGAGCGGCTACACACCGGACTCTCTAGCTATAACTCTGACCCCACCGCCCTGATCTACGACCTGTTTAGTAGTTCTATATCAGCCACGTCGCTGCAGTACGATACACTGCGCTTTCTATACCCGTTTATATACGGGGAGAGAAAGAGAGCTCGCCGCGCCAACGCTTACTACTGGTGTGCTCTTCGACATCCCCTAACACCCTCGTACGAATCAAATTCACTGTATCGACCGTTCACCACCCATCGCGAGACTCCCCGTCGATTAATCACACTTTTTTAATCCCACGATATCGTAAGGCTTTTCCACCTTTTAACAAACGTTTCTCCATTCGCGAATAAATGATTTTAGGGATTCCCAGTTAAAGAGGAAGTACGTCAAAAATTTGAGACTTGGAAGATTTGAATTTTATGCGAGAGGAACAACAATTAAACAGTATTGAAAATTAAATAAGAGGAGAAAATTGTGCAATTTATGTCAATATTTAAAATCCAATACTACTTAGAATTTCATAAAACTTGATCGTCTAAAGTAAAACGTAAAGACAGGAAAATCTGTTTTATAAATTCAAAAAGTTCGATACTTAAAAAATGTGAATAACGATGCATCGTAATCGTGGAAACGAATTTCGTCTACATAAATGGAACATCCGTTGAAAATCAATTTGAGAGAGAAAAAAAATCTATTTTATTGCAAGCTCAGATCCGCTCGAAGAAATGCATCGACTTTTAAAATTGGCTTCTATACTTTTCGTAGATTAATCGTAGAGAGTATAACGTTCTCGATTTACAACGTATATGAGACTCGGTGGTAGGTAGGGAGCTAGAATAAAACAAAGGTCGAGGGTAGAGGAGAGGAGGAAAGATATCAGAGATCGAAGGGCTGTTCGAGCGAGGTTATTGGTTTCCGAATAACGTCCGGAAACCCGCGGAGACCGATGGCCGCCGGTGACTGGTTATTAGATTATTGGCGCGTATCGACAGCTCTGAGATTTGGGACGCGCACCGATATCTGAGGGTGAAAAGGGCGTCGAGCGGCAGCGAGAATTACGAATATTTGATCTTTTCGAGAAAATAGCGGTGCGGTCTGGTGAATTCAAGAGGGGTTCTCGGAGTGCGTCGTATCGGAGCTCGGACAAATCGGAAAAGCGATGTGCAGGTTACGGGAAGAGAGAGGATCCCTTGCAGCGTTCGTATACCGATTGGTAGGGATGAAAACGGGAGGAACGGCGCTGCAGCTCGCTTGGGCTTGGACAAAATGGGGAGACCGTGATAACGATAACGTACGATCGGCATTAGCTGGCGGCTTGCTGCCGCTGATGGATGCGCTAATTATCAGCAAGCAGGAGTTACAGTGCTTCGCTTCGTCCTTTATATACATCGACCTCGCCGACGTATACATATACCTGTTTATGCTCTTCCAACGTTGCAACTCCCGCACTCTATACTCTCATTATTCCCGATGCAACTTTTCCTCGACCGAAATACAAATTGCCTTTTTTTCATTTGATTAACGGAACGATTGACGAAGCGATCGCACCAATTTTTCGTTCAGAGGCTCAGATTATATCTCGAATTAAAAAAAAACGACATTACTGAAAAAAAATTATTGCTCTTCGCAACAACTTTTGAAATTATTTTTTCGCTAACGAGAGTTGGGAAAGTTTTGATAGCATCAAAATTGAGAGTGATTTTTCGAATACGAAGGATTTAATAGCGAATCTTATCTGATTTCCGAAGAGAAAGTACCTGTCGGTAGTTTGCGCGATTTTCGAGTCGAGAGATTGCACCATATGCAATCTGCATCGAATGTATACAGAGATATCTAAATCTGGAGTTATATACGAGTCGCGTACGAGTATAGACCGCAGAGATCCGCGGTATAAGCCCTAGACAGAGCTACGGGGGTCGATGGTAGTTCTAAACCCACTGCGAAACAACGAAACCGAAAGCACGTGCGGCAACGCGAGCCAAGCGCATGCTAGATGCTCCGACATAACCCTAGGCCATACCGGTGACTGGTGCAACGTGATCGGAAGCCGTGAGAGCGAGGGAGAGAAAACAGTGAGAGAGGGAGGGAGAGAGACGGAAAGGGTAGAAAGCCCGCCCGTAATGAACATGGCGCTTGGTTTATTTAATGGGAAATTCGGTGGCGCCATAAAGCTCGAAGAAGAGCGAGGGACGAATAGCAAGGCATTTCTATACCGAATCTATGGATGTGTGAGGACGAAAAGAGGGACGGAGTTAGCAAGGATACGAATAGATGAGAGGATGCTCCGAGTGTATGGCGAGACCTATTAAATTTATGTTTTTGGTTTACCCGCACTGACGGATCGCAATACGCGGCTGGCTTCGATACACGGAGACCAGACTCCGTGTTAACTCGATTTCTCGGAAATTCTACAATTCGCTAAAAATTAAGAAAACCGCTTCATTTAACATTAGACCACAACCTCAAGCGATTTATATCGCTCCCAAAAAAAAATAAGATAATAATAAAATGTTATTAGACAATTTATTACTTTATCGGGTACATACATATGTACATTTTTTTAAATTAAACATCTTTTACTTTAAAATTTTTATGAACGATGTAATTTTCATCTTGTTGAATTTTATTCGTATTAAATTTATAATTTAAAAGTATAGTAACTTAAAAATAGAAACTAACTTTTCGTAGTTCTCATGTTTAGGAATGGTTTTTATTTGCCTTTACTTTTTAACAATAGATACACAATTGGAAAATTGAATACTCATAATTGTTTTGGTTGATATGAATTGTTTAGCTTAAATCTCGCATTGACTGACAACGCAGCGTCAGCACGTAAACAAACGCAGGATGAGACCTGGTGTTGGTGAATCGACGAAAATTCATGAGTTCATGGGACGATTATAGATTATACAGGATCCTGTATACAAACCAGCCTCGATACCTCGTTCATGATTCCATATTCACTCATCTGTTAAACGTTTGTGTCCAAGCATTGTATATTGCGTTTCGTGTCGTTCGATAACTGAACTTGTAAATTATTCCATTTATGAGAGTACAAAAATTTTAGAAAATTCGAAAGGTACATTGATGCATACATGCATTTTTGTATACAACATTTTTCTATAGAAACGTCCAACTGAATTATTTTACTAGTTCACTGAAATTAAGGACATTTTTTTGTAAATTTGAGTCAAGACCCGGTGTATAGTTCTTTTTAATGTAAGATCTAGAATCTAAAGGTGCCACGTAATGAAAGAGAAGCAATATGTCAGCAGCTGCAACATATTTATTTGACAAATTATGCAATTAATCATGCACGATATAAATTTTCGTTTTATCATGAGGAAAGTTTACTTTAAAATTGAGCTTTATTCATACTTGAAAAATGTAAAATAGTTAACATTGTTCAAAAAATGTCGCAAGAATAAGCGAGTCTTATCCGTTTCACGAATTACGGATGCTGATAGCGAAGAATTCAGATTCACGAGAATGCCGGGGAAGTTGTGAGAGCTCGCGAACGTCTTATCACGGCACCATCTTTCTTTTTCTCTATCTCTTCGGAGTTTCTCAACGATCATATAATTTTCACGCGAGATGCCGCGACCCGTTAAAAGTTTTCCGCGTCTCCCGTATTCCCCGTTAAATCTCCCCACGGAGGCTCGTTCCCCCTTTTTCTCGACTTTTCCACGGACTACATTCGATTCCCGGGCATTTAATCTTTAAGAAATAGTATCGGGATTTTATGCCTACGTAACGAGTACGGAGACCGGAACTCGACGCGGTCCTCCCTTTCTCCAAAGACCTCTAATTACCAAATTTTCCCTCGATCTTAATTCAACGATGTAATTGCTTCGCCAAAATCCCCCTGGCGTGAGGGGTTGGCGCGAGGGAAACCTCGCCTCTCGCACCCCCCGAGAATTCAAGACACACCCTCGATAGCGCTTATACCCCGTCGAAAGGGAGCTCTCGCTCGATCGTCAGTAAGAATGAAATCGACGACCCCCCTCGGACGAGGCTATTGAACTCGAAAAAAATGGAGCCCCTTCGAGCGTTTAGCTCTCGAGTCTCCTCTGTCTTGCAGTCTACCCCCACGAGTCACGGCGTATCTTATCACAAAATTTTCCGACCGGAGTCAGTCTGATTTTCCAGCAACGCCTTTTTAATCGAGAATCCCCTCTTTGCCAAATAATAATTTTTCGTAAGTAGCTGAGCCATCGAATGAGCGGGGAAAGTCAGAACGTGGAGAGAAAAATAATAAATCAAAGAATGAACCTTGATGATAAAATAATTATTCGTAATCTCGGTTTGATATAGCCATTGAGGATAATTAATCGTCATTGTATTATTTTGAATTTTATGATCCCAACGATCGACCGCGATCGATAAAATTTTCATTTCATTATTTCGTCGAATCGAAATTTTATTCGGGAGCGATATTTGCGCCAGTTTCAGCGCGCGTGTGAATCGAAGCTTGGATGGGAGAGCGGCGAGAGTAAGCAACGCGTGCGAAAAGAAACTTTTCCTCGCTTCATCTCTCGATGTTTGTCAAGCGGTCACGTCCCGCTGGCAATTTTATTTACGCAATGAGAGCGAGAGAGTCCCGTCGACGTGTGTACAGAAAAGTATTTTGCGCGTGGAAAAGCCAATTGTTTCTTATGCCATCGCCGGCTGACTTTACGTGAAAAGTCTCTCTGTTTTGCGTTACGCTTCGATCGAAGCGTGCCCCAATAACGCACGCGTCAACGCTGATATTCCGAGCACTGGACTACCTCACGTTCCACAATTATATCACACATCCACGGGGTTATAGTATTTATAATTTTGGTCGAGATTGCATTGGAATTCGGTGAGGCTCCCGGACGATCGTTCGATTTTCATCCCAGCCAATTCTCATTCGTTTGCGAACGGCGGAATATCCAATTATTTAATTATCTACGGATGGAAGATGCCAACCGCAAATTTCTCGGTAATTAATATTGAAATTTTACTCGAACGCAATAATTAGCAGCCACAGGCCTTTTTCAACATTCTGCTAAAACAAAATAAACACTCAGTTACTATGATTATCAATATTTTTTAAAGATTTATAGCGGATTATAATTCTTCGACAGATGAAAAAAATTGCTAACTTGCAAGATTGATGATTTTTCTCGAACAGCTGATAAATTTATTGGATCTTGACATTTACGAATTTTTTTATATTTTTGTATAAAAAGTACATTTAAAAACAAAATTTCAAAAAAATTTTCATTTAATCATTTTTTTAATCAACATAATGAAAAATATAGGAAAGCGTTACAATACTGTTTGTATTTTTGATAAAGAAATTCAAGTCGAGAAAAAAATATTCAAAAACATTTTTTGAAGTATTTGTCAGTAAATATTTTATTTACTTTCATAAATTTGTCTGAATCTGAAAAAGTGAAATAAATCCACTCGGACTGATTAACGATTTCTCGTTTATTAACGAGAAGAAGTCAATTTGAAATTGCAAAACGAGGATGCGATAAATCTTCCGAGATAGAGGATGAAGAGGGAGAAGCCGAATAAAAAGAGTCGAAACGACTTCTAGGTTCCTCGGAGAGAAAGAGAGAGACCGAGTGGATGAAAGAAATTGCTGAGACTCGTGGAACGGGACGTTTTCGTGGTATCGTCGTCCAGCGAAACGAGTATCCGAATTAAGAGCGTTGAGGAAACGCGGACCAAGAGAAATAGGAAAAGAGCGAGCACACGCCGCGGAACTTTTTATATACAATGTACGTGAATGTTTCTACGAATGTGTTTCAGGTTCGGAAAAAAGACTAGACATCGTACGTCATCGGTTATATTCAGAGGTCGATATAATTTTGGCACGCGATTCGCGACTCTTTTCTCTCTTCTCCAATCCTCTCGTATACTTTTCCCCGCACATCCATAATCCAGCATTCTTTAAATTCTGCGATACGTAAACTTCGAAAAAATAATCCACACACGATTCACTTTGTGTACGCTCTATTACGTACGATACGCTGAAGCATAACTCGGTATACAAAAATGTAGTGGCTCACTTCGCAAATGTACTCCAACCTCTATAAAGATGGTCCCAACATCGCGAATACACACACACACACACACACACACACACATTTTTTAACCCGTACTGTGCATGAAACGTTCGAACGAGCGTATGTGCTTGCATTCGGTTGTTTTTCACTTTTTCCTCCCTCATCCCTTTTCTCCTTGGAGTATATTATGCGCGTAGCGACATCACGGTGTACATAAAAGTCGGTTTACTCAGCGTTACGGAGAATCGAGCGAGGTGGAAGAAAGAAGTAAAGAGTCCGGGTAAAAATGGGAGAAAATCGTCGTCGGTGGGTATCGTCACAAAACGTTCGTGGGAAGAGCGCGGGAGGAAGAAAGAGGGAGAGCTATTGAAGCTCTCTCCGGTGCTGTGGGCAACTTGGATAGTCCCTTTGCACCCCACCTCAGTCCTCCTCTCGGAATATACTCTTATTTTCCTCTTTGTACGAGTTGCGCGTAAAACTCGAGCAGCCAGCGGGAGAACGACGGATGTCGGGCTGGAGGAGCGTCTCGATACGCGCATACATAGTCCTCGCGGAGCATCCGCTCTGCGATAGATACCGATTCGAAGCCTCGAGTGTGTTTCCCTCTCGAGGCTAAGTTACACAACGATGCACCAACATCGCAGTCTAGACCGTACTTTTCATAACAGCGAAGAAAAGAGGAAAAAAGATGAAAAGAAAGAGAAAAAGATAAATGTTCGTAGGAATGTCCGGTTTGAGAGAAGTTTCGGCGCCGTTGAGCGATGTTTTACCCGAGTCCGCAGGCGGTGAAGGAGTTGTAAAGAGCCCGGGAGATACGAGGGCGAATGGCAGGGTAGAAGAAAGAGAATGGACCAGAGGGAAAAAAAATAACGCAGCCTCAACATCGCCTCGGGTATCGTAGGATATCAAGAATCGCGTAAACTTTCCATCGAGTTTATTTTTTACTTATTTTCTCTCCGTTCTCTCCTCTCTCTGTCCAGATGTTTCTCTGGCCAGCGCGTCCTTTCTTTTGGTTCTCTATCTCCGGGATAACTGCGCCAGGAAGGGTTTTGCAAAACTTAGGAACTCGATCGTTATTCAAGTGTCGTCGTAAATCTCGTCGGGCGTCTTGCAGGAAAACTTGGATGTACGAAAGGAGAGGGCGCGAGGGGAGGTGATAGAAACACCCTTTCGTAGAACGTCAGCTATTTTAACGTGCTCACTGTTTTCGGGGTGAAACACCCCGGCGTCTTCTCTACCCGAGGATCCTTCATTGCTTCGCGAGCTCCTATCTCCGGGCGTCATCAAGGACTAGCTCAAACCGCCCCCTTGTAATTATTCCTTGCGAAGGAAATCATTGAGATGTTTCGCGTTCCTGAAAATCCACACGCGCCCTCGCCTGATATTTCTTCGCTTCATTTTATCTTTCTCAATTTTTTTTTCCGACAATTTTTGAACCTGATTCTATACCCGAATGAATACTTTTTTTTGACGAATCTCCAATTGCATAAATTCTACGTTTTAACTTTTCAATATTTTCCACTCTCGCTGCATTTTTTTTCCAATATACATTTCAATATTCAAGTCGCGAAACGTCTCTTTCTTTCATGTTCTGTTCTCATAATTTTGTCTCGACTCCATTCAACCGAATTTTATGTACACGAATGTACAATTTATACTTTAATACACTTTGCCTTTGTAGAATGCCTGAGCGTAACTCTCGCACGTCGCGAATCTATAATTTATGTCTCTACACACTTAGTGTTTTTTAAAATTCTTCTTGGAAAATGTTCAACTTTTGGATGACAAACGTTCTCCTGGGATACGCGATTTCCCCGTGTCGTATTCTCGTGTACAGTCGAATGCACATCCTTCTCGTCGAGAGTCGATGTTTGCTCGGGCGGCAAAGGAGGGAGAAGGAAGAGAGGAGGGCTTTAATTCCCTTGAAGTATTGTTCACGTTAGGTACCATTACACTCTCGTGCCCTCGTGGTGCAATTAGCAATGTAAATGCCAAGGGGTTAGTTAGTTAGCGTGTTCGTGAAAGCCTGCAACTGGGTTTCGAGCGAGAGAGAGTAGCAAGAGTCGGTGAACGAGGGGACAAAGAGGTATACGTCGGTTACCGTGGGTGGGCATTCGCGAGCGAGATAACGGACCTCCCAGGCGAGCGATCATCTCGACTTGCGAGCGTTGATAACGCTGGGAAACATCGATGCCCGGCACGATCTTTTATTGTTCCAACCCCCTCTGACGACACTTCATTATCAACCTTTCTCATCGATATTCGATTAATCTCACACATTAATATCAAATCCGAGATTTTTTTACCTTCTCGAGAATCGCGGGAGGGAGAGAATAATTTCTTGAGAGCCACTTCCGAATTCTTCCGCTCCTTCGGCCCGATGAGCGAAAAGCCTCGGAGTTTCGAGACTCTTACGAAACGGCATATAGTCCATCACGGCACTTAAGCCACCAAGATAAAAGCGTCCTTCTTTAACAAGCTTGCAGTATATGTGTTGTTTTTAAACGTGTGTGGGTGTGTACGCGCGTGTACATGTATAGGCACGAACCGTGTCTACCTTTCGGAGAACGCTAACGAGGCTGAAACGCGACGACAACGACGGCGTCGACGACCCGTTGTGGTCGTCTTTTCCACGCGCTGCTTAAACCTCGACTACCATCTTACGAAGCCCAAAAAAGAATTCCAACGGTTCCCGCTGCAAGCCTCGCGTGTGTCCTCTTTTCATTCGTATTAAAGGAGACGAAAAACTCGCCCGTCTCCCGAGCGAATTTCGTTCAAGTCGCAGCCATGCTGACTCGACGAGAGTGGCGCAGGTAATGGCCGCAGGGGTGGTTCTTGCAACGACCTGCCCCTCAAAGTCTCTCCCATAGATCCCTACTAGACCATTTCTTTCCCAGGAAAAAAATCTTTCCATCGACAACCATGATGCGCCGGGCCTGCTTCCCTTTCCTTACGCTTCATGACATATTCAAGTCACTTTTGTGAATTGTTCATTTTATTCAATTTTTAATACTTTATCTTTATATTGAACTTTTCAATTCATTTGACAATTCATTTCATTGTGTGTTTTTTATTATGTAACATCCTGAAATAATTAATATTAAACAATTATATTGATTTGAAAACAATACAATCGTTATAAACCCTACATGCTAGAGGTAATAAAATAGAGATGATACATTTATTAATTGTTCTTTGCCGATTTCTTTTGAGATTCCAACGAGAACGTACAGAGAACTATCAATATCAGTCGCAGTTCCTGGATTTTCTAAAATAAATTTGGACCTATGGTATTGGCCACATCAGGAAGGAAAAGCAAAGACTCTTGAGTGTGGAAGAACAGCGATAATTCTGGTTCAAAGGCATTGGCGCATACAACAATTTCAGAGATTCTGGAGAGCCAGCGAGATCCTTGGTAAGTCCGACCTGATATTCTGTTCCATATTTGTTCAAAAATTGTTTTATTATTTAGCCGTCATGATTTAAAAATCACATATATGCACACAAATACTTAATCATCGATGATAGCATCATATTAAAAATGATTATTTAATTCAGTACATTATTTTTGCATACATATTCCAATATCAGAAAAAATGAAACCAAATTGTAGCAGTCATTATCTCTGCACACAACAAATATTTCTCCGTTACCATTACCAAGCAACGCACGTTTCCAATTTTGTGCACAACTCGTTCTTTTTCCAATCTGAATCAACAATCAGATATAATTGCGGGAAAAGTTGTCGCATGTTTTTTGTTAAAAGATAATGTTGCAATCGAATTTTTGTATTCCACTTTTCACGCTGTAAATCAATCTGAATTATCTCGGTAAGAGCATAGCTGCTTAAAAATTGAAATTACTGTCAAGATTATCGCTCACTCGATAATATATCGAACGAGATCATTCCGTCTGTAAATAAATAAATTGAATCGGACGAGGCACGTACAAGGCGTGACCGGTCTCGGTAATATTTTCCATCGTAAAGTAACGAGACTAGTAATAATCGAGGAAGTACGCGTGCTTCCCTTTGTCTCTCGTTCCCCGCCGGGATACTCGGACGGATAAATTTGCGTGTACATACAAAGGAAGTCGTACGTGTGTATCAGCGAGGAGGAGGTTCGTGAGACGGTGCAGTAAAATCATTCCGAGCGTCGCGAATGACAGCCGGGTAAAAGGGGAAAATGAAGCGATTCCACGCGGTTTATAAGCGCGCGGGGCTCTTTCGCGATAATAAAACGATCGTGGCTCGTTTCCTCCTACTCTCCGCTTCTCTTTTTCCCCACCATGTTTTATGGCAACTCCATTGCCTCTACCATCGCCAATCGCTACTGTCTCGTCCGTATCCCCTCCCATTTCTCCAAGAGGGGAGCGAAAGGAGCGGGAATTCTTTCTTACCGACCGACAATTCGGGCTCTGCGCGACTTGACAAAAACTTTCGCGCTTTCACGCTCAGATGGCGCTGAAATTCAAGAGCCGCACCCAAGACCCTGTCCCGCTACGGGCCCGCGAATCGACCACGTGCTTCTTCTCTGCTTCTCCAGTCTTCCAGGTTTGGTTACGTCCTACCTGCTCGCGCCTTTTCACAGCTTACTAATTTTTATTTGCGTCGGGGGCTCTCGTCGATGCCTGCTCGTAAATTATGCTCAGAACGTTTCTTCTAACTGAGAAGCTGCTTCTATCGATTCAATGATGTTTGTTCTCACGAGTAATTAATTTTCTCACTTTTCAGCATTTGGAGGTCAGTGGCCTGTCCTTTAAAGGTTAGGGATTGCGATCCGTCGTCGGTGAAACTTCAACTCGTTGTTTTGGAATACGAGAAATAAACGTCAGGGCTCGAGGTACAAGAGAATGCTTTTTGTTCCCCAGGGAAATACACATTGGGTGACATTTTATCAGAATAGTACGAAAAAATGTGCGAAAGGTATGCGATCCGAACACATTCTTGACAGACGGAATTCTCGCTCTTCCACACTTTTCTGACATTAAAAGTTACTTTCTTTTATTATTTTCCTCGAGAACGGACTGTCGTCTCGCTCGCTCTCCCTCCATCGGGTTATGATGTAGAACCCGAATAGATCGGGAGAGATTAGACTATAAAACTCGAGTTATATTCGACGAAATGTCTTCCGGTCGTTGGATCCTAATGGGCGCTGAAAACGAGGGCGAAAACGCGCCCAGTTCAGGGTCATGTCACGGGGCTACCTCTTCATCTTCCTTCAATTTTTTTTATTTTTATTTTGCATGTTAACTTCACGAAACTGCCTACTCTTTATTTTACCGACACGTATTTCCTCCCTTTCATGTAATCGCCATTCCTCAAAGCCGTTCTCCCTCTCGTGAGGGCTCTAGAGCGGAGGGGTTGAAAAATCGACGTGGGTCTCATTTTTCGTGGCTCTCGCCCGCAGAAAGAGTTCCCGCTGCCCCAGCCAAGAAAATATTCGCTGAGGCTCGTGACGAAATTAGTCCAGCTTTAGTCGACGCGATGTCTTGTATTATTTTTAGTTTCGGCATCGGGTCTCTCTTTCGTTAAACGTTCGCGCTCTTCCCGTTCCAGAGCCTTTATTTCTCTTCCCTCCGGCGACAAACCACGAGCGGGAACCAGAATTTTTTGAGACCTCCATTTCTGGCGTGACGATGACCGTCCACTCGCTCACGCATACCAAAAAATATACGATGCTTATCCCTTCGTGTATTTTCTTTGAAAATTCCGATTCCACGCTTTCTCTCATCCGTGAATCTTTCATATTTTTCCTGCTCATTGTCCACGACTGTTAAAAACAGAATTTCGTTCCCCCAAGATAAATTCACCGACGAAAATGTTTTATTATGTTTTGTGTCCATATCTGAATATTATCCGGTCACTAATTTTTATTTTATTTTAAATAATTCCATAGAAAATGTAAACTTTTTTTTTTAATTCAAGATTGTAGATTATGTTTTTTTACTCCAAAAATTCAGTTAATCGAATTCATTCTTATGCAAAAAGCTTCCGAATGATCACATCGAAATTTATTCAAAGGAAAGTTGAAGAGGATATCAGGCGGTCTCCCCGATCGGGGTCACCAGTGTCTTCCTTCCCGATCCGTAATAGCTGTAGAATCGTCCGTACGCTTCTGTACGTGTATTTATGTACGTTTGGGTGTTGCCGAAACCCTGACCTTCCGCACGCGTGATTCGAGAGACCGGAGAAGCGTAGATTCGTTCTCTCTCTCTCTCTCTCGCGTCTCTTGCACACGCCCAGCTTTTGACGTACGTACATTATCACCATCTCTCTCTTTCTCTCTTCTCTCATTCTCCGCTCAGCGCGCAACTAATATACACGCGTGCAGAAATATTCACCCTTTGCGAAGTGATCGGGGGCAACCCTCCCGCTCGGCAATACGAGTGCGATGAATGAGGCCATTAACAAACGCCCCGGCACACACATTATATTTACCCATATCTGCTGTATTTCGTAACGCATATAGCCACTAGACATGAATGTATGCGCTAATATTCCGTCAACGTGGCTGTACATCTCTCCGCCACTCCGTTTCTCTTTCTCTTTTGCTCTTAGCACGAGCTACAATACGACCGCTTGTAAAGAGCTGCAAAGATTTTAATCAGGTGTCGCATTAAAACCGGAAGATTCAACATATCTTCGTGTATGTACACGAATAAATTTGCCGTTGAGTGGACTTCCTCGTCCATCATCGTACTCGTTTTTTTATTTCTAATACTCAACGCCATTAGAGGATTATTGATGTATTCACTGATATCAAATATTACAGCGTTTTTCAAACAATTTAATTTTTTTATTTTTTTTTACTTACAAGAATAAATTTCGCAAATAATTTTTTAGAAAAAGATTCACACGATTTCTGAATGAAGTCGTACAGTTGTGAGCAGAATGTAAAAAGAGAATCATTTGCCGTAAACGAGAGGTACATTATCTCGAGGAATGTTTTATGTGCGTCGCTCGTAATTCGTTATTACGCTCGATACTTTATTCCGGTCAAGCAACTCGCGCAGCGTGCATACTTTTACTCGTGTAATCGCGAAAATGTTCTCTCTCCGCCGATTCATCTATGAAAGGGAATCCAGAGAGTGTCTACAATGTACCAATACTCAGGTGTGTTAAATTTGTAAGTGTGAAATGCTGCAAGGATATTTGTGCTCGATCGTACAACGAGAGAAGGGAAGAGTTCTCTACGCTCGCAAATCACTCGGAGATGCATCATCTCAGACTCAATTACACGCCGAGGCTTCATTTAAATTCAATAAATAATCCACTACTCATTCGCTCGTGCGTTATCTCCCGTCTTGCAGCGTGCACAATCACCGTATAAACGCGTTTCACAGGACAAGAGAACGGTAAATAAAATAACAACGGGGACCACAGGCGGAGCACGACAGATTTAAAAATAAATATAATTTAAAGGAATTGAACGTGTGAACGGGAATCGGTTTAATTATTTATTTTACACTTTCAATACCTTTCAACGATACAGCTTCAAGGTAATGACATATAACGTCTTGTCAACATCTGTCTCCGATGAGAAATTACGTAAAAATATTTATTGATCCTTCCAATATAAATACTGACTACTGGAGTAATTGTTTGAGAGATTAACAATTCTCAATTCGAGGTGCCCGAAATGAACAATTATTCATTTTGTTTGCAGCGTCTATAATGATTTATAGTCACATTTTTCGTGATAGAATTGACCAGGTTTTTATTATTAAGCTTTCTTTAAAAATGACTGAATTGATTGCAAAAACTTGTATCGAATACTAGGAAAAAAAACTAAAATGTAGATTTTTGACGATGTAGTTCAAATTTTTATTAAAGTGATATGTAAAACGTGGAATCTATATTGATAGTTCAAAGACTTTTCGACGAACTCATAAACGGGGTCTAGTTCCACATCATTAATTTACTATCCACAAAAGTAATGTTTATTCAGATGATCTAGATCAGTGGCACGAATAGGCTCATGATCATTTTATTATTTAAATTTTTTCCTGTCATTAATAATGTCGATATTTAATCTCTTTTTGTAGTAGTTAATTCAAAATTTTTTATTACTGGCCAGTGACATTTTATAATTCGCTTTTATTTTAATTTTACATTACTTATGATCATCAAAGTTAAGAAATATTAATTTAAATTAAATTTGGACTAATTCTATATATATAATTAAATAATACATGAAATAATATAATCAAATGATTTTCGTCTTTCTTGCCATTTTCCAGTACGATCCTTTGTTAGGTCGATACAGTGAAATAACGAAGGGAATTGACCTGTGACGACAATGACGTTGATATTTACGAGGTGCTCAATGTGGTGGATCGACGAAGACGTACAAGTGATCGTCTTCGTCGACAGGTCGTTGAAGAGATCCGGTACTCAAGGCAAAGTACGGAGAGACAAAAGCTGGAATAGGCTGGAGGGAAAGAAGAGAGAAGTGCCTTTGATGTCGAGCTCGAGTTCGCCAGCATATCGCGAGGCTCGATCGTACAATCGCTCCACCTATAAACAAGGCTTTCACGAAAGAAATGGCAATAATTTACAGCGAGCACTGTCGAGAGAGCTATGCGAACGATCGCGTGTCGTCGTTGCTACCGCTCGTTGTACGTTCTTGCCAGAAACTGCTACTGCATATCCGCACACGTTTTCTCACACACGTCTCTTTCCTCGAGTGCACAATCGGGGAAAGGATTTACCAGAATGTACATTTTCTTACACGTGTTCTCTCGGACGTATTTCGTAAATAATTTGATCTCGCTTCGAATCCATACTTAACGAAGCACGATCGGTGCATTATCCTGTCATTATCGGTATTTATCGTTAAGGGTGTTCGAGAAAAAAATAACGTGCTTGAGGAATATTTTGAGTCTCGACTGATTGACGTGACTCCAAGTCCGAAATTGCAGTTTTTTTCGAGGATCAAACGTACAAAAGTATCGCGATTATAAACTCGAGTTGATGGAATGACCCGGGATTCTCCTTTATTAATTTCTCGCTTGTGATTTATGACGTTATTAAATGCGGACGAGAATCCGTGAGAGAGAAAGAGAGAGAAAACGAGAATGATTGCAACGCGTAGTGGTGCTCGAGTGAAAATTTTAAATTAATGATGATGGATGTCGATGAAATTTCATAAGCGATTCGTGGCTCACCGAGGACTGATAATTGCCTCGTGACCAAAAGCTCGCAGCAGCGCGATGAGGAAAGTGAAGGATCGAGAGAGAAAAAAATCGGCCCGCGATCTGCGAATCTCCGCATGCTAAAAGGGGCCTTTTAACTTTATGTAAATTGATTTCGTAGCGACAGGTGAGAAAAAACGTTCGAGCCGAGCCTCTCTTTCACGCGACCTAAAATATTTTGTTGCACGTGCGTGCCACGCACATGTGATTTTAATTTTTCTTGAGATTACGGTGCTCGCCTCTCGCGGCAGCACCTTCGCAGAAGATTGCACGCCTTTAACGTTTATTCCCTTTCGCTGTAAATAGGGACCAGGTGGAACTCTCCAATCGAAGCCCGCGTGATCCCGTTAGACCACAATTAAAAAATTAATAAGCATCTGAACGTCTGCTCAAAACGATTCGCTCTCGTCTTCGACGAATCTCACGTTTTGCGTTTTTAATTCGCACAGAAATACGATTCGCCTATGCGCAATAAAAGTGCTGGGTTTTTCCTTTCGGCTAAGACTTTTCAATTTCGCAACCTTCGAATCAAGATACGAATATTTTAATTAGATTAATGTCGATAAACTTTTATCTTCAAACAATATTGACGAAGCCAAAAAAAAATCTTCCTTGGGTGGTCGTTTCGAATTTACCCTGAAATACGGTGACATGCGTCGTTAGGAGAAAGACTGAACAAATGTTTTCTTTTTACGTAACTGATATTTGATGGATAAAAAATTGTCTTTTAAGAAATGTAAACTTTGTGGGAGTGAACTGCGAATGATTATCTTACAAGATCTTACGATTTGCTAAAAATATAATAGTAATGGCGCGATTAGAAAAAAGAAACACTTGGCTACACAGTTTTCACGCGTCACAAATTCTTTTTGACGCTCATTTTTCTCGTACGATATGTTCCTCGGATGATTTATCTGATAAGATTCGCAACTGTCCAAATAAAACATTATCCACTATTCAACATTTTCAAAAAAGTAGAAAAAATTTCAGCTGAAAGTATCCAAAAATATAGCGAAAAAATATCAAACCCGTTTTTAAAACTTCTATAAAGTAATACAAGATTTCTATTGATTTTGTTCATCACCAATCTATAACAAATTTTTATATTCTACTAATTTTTTTCTTAGCTGTTAAGGAAACTTGGAATTCTCCCATATCATACATCATGAGATAGGAAATATAATTTGCGATGTAAACACGTGTCTGTAGCGAGTGATTATGATGAACGCGCTACGGTAATGTTACACTCAGGTGAACGGCATAAGTATTTGGGTAACTGAAAATTATAAAAAAAGAGGGAAAAACAGGGAGGGGAAAAAGAGAAAAGATGGAAACCAGCGATGGTATAAAGAAATGCTATAAGAAGTGCATGCATTGTGAATCTCCACCGGGACTTTGAATTATAAACTCGGAAAAATCTTGATACAAAATTTTGTATTCCCTCAATTACAGAGTGATGAAGCTCATGTTTATTAGTCGAGGCTTCTCCTTCTGGATCTCTCTGTAATTATAATCTCAAATAATTCTCGTGTCTGTCAATTCTCGTTAAACCGCGCTTTTCCCACTTCAGATTCAACATTAAACTTGTGCAAAATGTTTTATGAAAGAAATGTCATAGAAATTAATTTTTTAATTATTAAGTCGCATTTTGAAATTTATTTGATCGCAAAGTGTTGGAGCATTATAATGAATTGTTAAGTGATTGTTGGATTAAATAATTTAGAGCTTTTGCAATGGAAATTATAAAAACCAAGAACTGAGCAAAATCTTAAAAAAAATTGAAGAAGGAAAAAATAACCCGGAAAAGATTATGGTCTTTTGACTTGTGAAGATAACTTTTATTTTAAGAGTCTTGACGAGTCAAGACCAGCTTTTCAATTGTTTGATCTTATTATATTGTACATTTGGTTAAACATTTTCAACTTATGGTCACAAAATTATTAAAAAATTTGAATGTGAATAATCAAACATCGAGACGCTAAAGAAATGTTTACAACTGAACAAACTGTCAATATTAACTGAATTGGAAAGTAATGACAACGTGCTTCGCTTTATTCGTAAGATAACAGTACAAGCAAAAAGTTTTGCGTATTTGAAAACTTCCACGGGACCGTGTCCTTTTCACTACCGTAAATAAAAAGAAAAATTATTCAAAGTTGGAGCTTGTGTGTTTGGAAAAGGCAACAGACTTCTCGCCCAGACAAACAGAGACAAGACACACGCACGCGAAAAAAAACAGGGATGCGAGGAGTTGAATAAGTAATTAATTACTTCGCAATTGGAGCAGAGCCAAGCATTCTGGAAGACGTCCAAAAGCTCTCCGCGAGGCGGTTCCCGTGTAGGGGAATCCGCCCTTGCCGCGCATTCTACGCCATTAAATAATACTTTCTCCATCCTTCTTTCTCTTTCTCGGAGTAGAACGTTTTTTTCGACCGGCACTTATATTTCAAATGGTTGATAAGGCCCGAGCAGGTTGCGAGGACGAGATCGACGTTGGGACAAATTGATCATGAGTTTACGATTATTTCCAACAGCCGGCTCTTACGCTCTCGAACGATTACCATAAAATATGTGTACAGCCATGACGAGAACACGATAACACGAGTAACGAATTATCCTCTCAATTATCTAACCCAGCATTTGAAATTTGTACAGAAACTTCTTCGCGAATCCTCACATTTTTTTTTTCACACACGATATCGTACATGAGTGAGTTCCAAATGCGTGTACACATTTATTTATATATTCGTGTATTCTCGCTCTCGCGGCATGGGTGCCATACTTGGGGCCCCGAATCCGGGGTGGTCCGGCAAGTTTAAACAAGAGAGGAATGCAACGTAACAGGAATAGTCCCTCTAGTTTCATTCTTATTATTATTATTATTGTTGTTGTTGTTGTTATGATTATTGGCCGCTCGGAAGATCGGAACTTATAGCCTAATGGAGAACCGTGATATAGGTATATACAGATGAAAAGAATGAGATAGACAGAAAGAGAGAGCGAGAAAATGAATGGAGGGGAGAGAAGGGCCCGGACCCAGCAGCAACAGGAAGAAGGCTGGAGAGATCTCTCGCGAGACCCGAATCCATTCTCCCGAGTGAGAGAGAACGATAAATCGAAGATCCAACGAACGAAAGAGAAAGACCAGTGAGACCGAGAGAGAGAAAGAGAGAGATAGAGAAAGAGAGACAGAGAAGAAGGAAAAGTGATGCCGAGAGAATGAAGGTGGACCAGGGAGGGGGTCCGAGAACCCAGGGCCCACATATGCGTGTAACGCCATGCATCATCCTTCGTTCGTTTGAAAAAGCAAAGGCCACCGCAGGGTGCGTTACCTTACCTCTTTTGCCTAAGATACACTTTTTATTTCTTCTCTCGCGTTCTTCGTTGCTCCTCACGAGCGAGGACCGCGGAGGACGTTCCACCCGTGAGATCACGATTATCCTACGAAACTATTCTCAATGGAGTTTAACCTTCGTTCTAGTACTCATCCTGCTTTTTTTTACACATCTTATCCCTCGTGTCTTATTATTTTTCATTGGATTATTTTTGTTTTAGATTCTCCCGATCGATTCGGAGAGGCGTGTAAAGGAATGCATTTTTCATATCGAGTTTAGTCTCTCTCGTAACTGTATGCAAGCGAGAGGCGAATGATACGAGACTCTTGCAAAGTCCACCACAGTCCCGGGAGTCTAAGGGGAGTAGAACGAGAAGCAAGAGGGGATCTCAGCGTGGTACCATCCGGGGATCGGGTAATGAGACGGCCCCCGACCAAGAGGACTCTCGGATAGCCCCGAAGCGCCCCGTTACACTCGCCTCCGCTTTTTTTTTCTTCCTCATCCTTTTCCTCCTTCTCCTCCTCCTCCTCTTCGTCCTCATCCTCCAGAGGAATATCCACCATGGCTCGGAGCATCCATTTCTCAACAAGGAAAAGGGCTCAAGTGTTTTGATGCGAGCCAGCGACCCGCGAGACAGTGACGCCTCTTATCATCTCAGCATTTAATAAAACCGATCTCGAGTCTTGAATTCGCTCTCTGTATACTCGTACCGATTTGCTCTTGCTCACCTCAAGTGCAATAATGCCGATTCACCGGCACGCTTCTCCTTTCTCGCGTTTTCACGCGAGGTATTACGAAGTTTTCCGTACTTCGAGCAACGAGAAAGAAGTTCCATCAGTCCAACGATTTCCCAGAAATAAAATTCTAGCATCGCTCGTGCTGACGCTGCATGGCAAAATATGTTCCTGGGAAATTGCATTTTTCATTTCAATTTGCGAATTATTCCAGTTTATTGAAAAATAGAAAAGTCTGGTGGAATATTGCTCTTTGAACGAAGTTGGACGATTAACTTTCGCTTTATCTGTGATTAGTGAAAAATGTTTCCAAGGGAAAGCATCGCTGATGGCGGAATTGATTGAAGAAGGTTCGATTAAATGCAAAATCGCTTCTTTCACTCGATCTTCTTCCTCCTCTCGTTCTTCATCCCGCGGATTATTTCTCAGCCTGCCACTATAATCATTAACGATGATGATGACCGACTGACATTATCCTTAATCGTTCACCTGATCGGGTCCGACCCTTTCCTGGCGTGTAAACCGAATCAGATGAGATGGGAAGTCTCTATTAGAATTTGAAAAAAAAGCAAGTAAACTCGTCCAAATACATTTGTAAAGTTTCGATAGCTATATCCGAATCTCCGACACATCTAATTTTAATTATATCATTTCTTCGAAATTCTCTCGCGTTCCGAAAGCAATAATTGTCGAGGGAGAATCAGAATGCAGTCGCTATGAGGGGAATTCAATACGGCGTGAATCTTTTGACCTTGAACACTTGCCGCAACGGCTCTTGTGTACCAATCTTATCGTTTAACCACAAAAATGATTGTTATTGAACAGCGTTTCGATTGCTCCTTTTTCTTTTTAACGACTGTCGGAGGTTTCTCGTTATACGGTGAAATGAAAGGCACGTGTGCCTTCGAGAAAATATGTTCTTACATTTGCAATTACGCTTGCAGGTTACAAGTTTAAACACGATGAAATGCAGTTAAAAAACGAGTAATCATGAAAATTCCTGTTATATTTTTTCAATTGCTGTAGACTCAAAAATCGAAAAAAAGAAAGGTGTATCGCAGTCGACCATGAGCAGTTGCATTCGATATTTTGACTGAAGAAATAACACGGAGCGAGCATTCGCTCCCTTTGACTCGTTCCATTTCTTTTTTACTCTCTCCCTTTCTCATCCCATTTCGCTGTCTCGCTCACGAGCTCTTTTTGCGCGTCTGTAAATTGTCGATATTTTTTATGGCCCAACTTTGTTGTGGTTGAGAAAAAATTAATTAGCCAGCATTGAATCGGAAAGCAATCGAATGACAAAAATTAAATCGCCGATTCTCGCAATTTCTGCAAAAAACTCTTGAATCTCTCGGTGTCTCTCTTTTTCTCCGTCTCGGTACGAGTCGTGCGGTTTCATGGTGTATAAACGACTGTGGCCTGTATACGATCATCCTCTCAGATATCGCGTGGCGAACCAGCGAAGAGAGAAGATGAAGCGGGAGCTCGCAAACCTGCCGAGCGACTCCTCGATCCTAAGAAGAAGCTCGAGCAAACCCACCATCGGGAAGCATATTATATATTATAATAATAATAAGTGAACCAGAAAGCGCCGAGCATCAACCGTACAGCCCGGAATCGTGAATGTGAAGGATGAGGAATTATGTGGGGGAAAAAGAAGAAGCGGAAAGAAGCGAGGGGACGGAGATGAGAGAGCATACAAAAATCGTTTCGATTCCCGATACAATTATTCGTCTATTTTACAAATTTTCTTTTCGAGATAAAAAACTATATATTGCTACGCTAAATTGTGGAAATTTTGGGGAAGATATACTCGTGATTTAGTGAAGATATAACGCCGGTGCAGGGTCGCGCAACACAGACAAGAAATGCGTAATATAATGGGTATAGCAGCGAGAACGGGACGGCGAGGCTATTTTGCTTAAATTTAGTGGGCACACACAAGACCGCGTGAGCGTGCTGATAATGCTACTTCGACTGGAGCGCCCGAGAGAATCCCTCTCAACGGATATTATATATAAACGAAGTTTTCGCCGTCATCCTGCCAACACCTTCGCCAAACTCGGCTCGGAAAATGTTGTTTCGACCCTTCCCTAAATTACGTCATTTTTTTTCAACCATTCCCGCAAATTAATTTCATTTTAATATTTTTTTACGAGAGGAGGTAGCCCGAGCGTCCATTGATCACCGCTGACGTCCGTTCAATTTCTTTCTCCTCCTTTTTACACAATTTTCCCCGAGAAAGTGGATAACGTAAATACACTCGATTGATGCGTTCTTCCTCCATTTTGTTCGTCGATGCCTCGTCCTCTATCCGCTTCGCTCCTGCCCTACGGACATAACTCGAGGACTTCCACAGTAATCAAATTCCGGCCGGTTTCCCGGGGAAAACAGGCGTACGCACGCACACGCGTTGATCGAAGAAAAAAAAATGAGCTATAAAGTAAACGCTAGGAGAGGGAAAAAAGTGGCCTTAATTCGCGACTATTTCACGCACACACGCAACCGTCTGAATCGATTCCATAGTGAGAGCGGTTTATTATAGACATTACTATCCCTCCCTTTTATTACAGACACACAGAGTCTTATTTTTCATTTTTTTTTCTCTCTCCTCTTTTTCACTCTTTCTGCACTGGAGAATTCACTTTAATGCGTCATCCTGTTTTTTTTTTTTTGCGCGATCGATAATGCGAGACTATTTAAGACAGCGCAGCGCTTTCCTATCTACGCGACATTGGAAAATAGTTAGTGCCTGCATTTTTACTTCTACGTCGCTCGAGATATTCCAAGATGAAGAGAGAAAGAGCGGAGAAGGAGATCAAGGACTTAAGTGGCGTTCAAGCCGTATCGGTGGGCGCATTCGAGGCCACAATTATGCAAACGGGGCGGCATGAGCGGGGCTCTCAACATCCTCAGATTGAGGGGTTGATGCTGCCTTCCTTCCTCGATATTCGAGAGTAGGGGAAACGACTCGATCGCCGCAGCGTTTACTGTTTAGAAAACGTTGCAGCTGCGATCGTATATAAACGATGGGAAGGAGAATTTAAAAAAATAATAATAACAACAACAAAAATGATAATAATAATAAAAATAAAAATCGAGAGATAATGTTTCACGTGAGCTGATTGAGCCGACTGTGTAATTTAAACGCCTATCTACACATTATTTAACTTTATTCAATGCCAGGTAAATTTAATGAGGTTTCACCTGCCGTCGCAATTATAACACGTTTTTTACTCTCTGTTCATTTCAATCTAGAAAATCGATCGCCGTTTTATCATCCGTGATCGTTAAATCGGTTAAAAACCAAGAAACGGAATCGTCTTGCCTCATCGGGAAGATGAAAATTTGTTTGAAACGATAAAAGGACACATTGAAGTTCCGAAAGAACTGGGCGGGTTGCTGGAATCCACCATCGAGCGGTCAGCGGGGCAGTCGAGAACGAGCAAAAGAGGAACGATGACCGAGCCACGGGGCTGACCGAGAGAGAGCGAGAAGGGAACGAGGAAAAGAAGGAACGAATGTACAAAAGGTTGTAGGGGAAAGAGGAGAGCAAGAGAGAGAGAGAGAGAGAGAGAGAGAGAGAAAAAATCCCGATGCAGTTCGAAAAAAATATCGTGGGAGAAAGCGAGAGAGCGAGCCAGTGATGGACGTACTCCGCTCGCATCCCGGACGCCGGTGACCGCCCAATATAACTTGGCGGGGTTCTCTCTTCCGAACGGCATTCGGATTCCCTTGTCCGATAGATATCGTCGATTCTTTTCCGTCCTGTGCAGGTGCCGGGCGCGAAAGACCATCGTGAACGGTGCGGAAAAAATAGAAGAAGAAAAAAACATCGAGAGAGACGAATGCACAGGCGTGACACGATCGGATGTCGCAGACTTTTATGTGTGTTCGTACCACTTGTACTCCGGGCGCATCGTTCAAAAAACGATTCTGATATCGCAGCCGGAAGCTCCGGGGGAATTATCGTGGGCCGCCCGAGAAAGAGAATCGATCAGCACAAATCATCGGTCGCTTTTTTCTCTCGGATGAATTCTTGCACTCGAGCGCTGTTTTCCTCGATATTCATATGAATTTCCCATTTTTTACACGTCTCGTACGGGAATGGAGAAAGAGAGAAAAATTACCGGAAGTTAGGTGGGATTGACGAAAAAAAAAAAAGAAAAAAAAATTCTCGACGAACGTTCGAAAACTGAGCGTGAGAGGGAGGAGGCTATCCGCGTGTGCTACAAGAATTTGTATGAGATGTAAGCACGAATTGAATACCGGCGATTGGTAGGTATGTAAATCAGGAACTGGTATAATTCTTTTTGGTAACGTCCAGCTCATAAATCGATTCTCCAAGCATTCTTATATATACGTGTATATCCTCTCCGAGAAGTATACACGTAGTGTGCCGCGTGGCCAAGAAGGACGGGACCCGAAAACGAATCTCCTCGATTCGCGTTCCAAAACCCATTTGGACCCAACCGAAAAAAATTTTCAAACTCCCAAGTTGACTTGGTTATTCGCATTTTACTTTCTCTCTTTAAGAATTTGGCACTCTTTGTTTTTGAGTCGTCATTGTTTCTCACAGAAAAAAAAAATGTCAAAAATTGATGAGAAAAGAAGAGAGCAATTAGCGCACGACGAGGGCCCGATGTTTTCAGTAGAAACTTCTTTCTCTCTCGATCGCATCTATCTTTAACGTGGAACCGTATCTTTTCCCGACAATGTTTATGCTCGTGTTCGACGCTGTCTTGAGCTGTAAAATGCGCACGCGTCCTCCAAGGACCGAGGAAGGAGGGACAGAGAGCGAGAGAAAAGATTATTTCTCCTGTACACATCGCAAGAGAGAAGTTACCGCGCGTTGTGTGTGGCGAAACGAACGCGCGGGACGCGTGCACACACTTTTCCACTCGACCAACAACTCGTGCGAAACTCGCCGTTTTTTTTTACTCGCATGCAACACATGTGTTTTCCCGTGTGTTCGTGTGCCCACGGAATTATTGATGCGAATTCAAATTATTGAGACACTTTATAATCGATGTTATCGACAAATTCATTTACCGTCCGTTTTATGTTTATTTTTAATCAGCTAAAGATTTATCTGACTTGATAATGATTAGAATGCATTATCGATCATAAATCGACGTAAATATTTGTTAGAAATTAAAACAACGCTAAGTTTTTAGTCTGATGCCACAGAGATATGGACCTCGATACGAATTATGTTGAATCGACAGATTTATTCGCATTTTAATTTTTATGGGAAACTTTGAGCTAATTCGATTAACTGGAATAGTTTATAATCAAAGCAGTCGATAATTTAATTGATTGTCTACTTTTTATATTTTTTATTGAGTTCTTTTTTTCGATTCAAATATTGAATTTATTTTTAATATTAAAAAATAATTGAAAAATACAATAAAGAAAGAAATGTATGTTCAACGGACACGTGGCTAGTTCCTATCTTCGCCCTAGAGGTTTCTCTCGTGCGCGAACGGGCCCTTATCTCCCGCGTTCACGTAAAGTAGTCTCGCATCGTTGCGCGCCGAGTAACTCGAAGACAGTTCGCAGTCAGCTCTACCATTCCCGTGGCATTCGTGCCCGGTGCGTACTTCAAAGTCTCATATAAACGTCATTCTTACACAAGTACATTTTTAAATTGAATTCATCATTTACATGAAAAAATGTATCAGAAGAGAATTAAAAAAAGATTCTTTTTTTTTCGGTGCACTGAAATTATACGCGTTCGCAAAATTACGCGGTAAGAAGCCGAAACGAATGTGTAAAGATCGAGTACGCGCGTGCGGTCCTGAATTCCGTGAGAACTGGAGGGGACGAAAAAAATACAAAACGCCAGAAGGCGCGAATTCAAGCCGAACCCGTGACCATTACCGCAGAGAGATAGAGAGAGAGAAAAAATATATACAAAAAAGATTGCTCTAAAACACACATTTACATAAAAATAATTGAAAAAATGAGAATGGGAGAAAGAAAGAAAAAAAAACATTTTTTAAGTAATTAAGAAAATTCCTCGCTCCTTTCGTGTTGGCTCGAATTTCGTCCACTCGGTGGCAACTGGACTGACTTTAATCCGAGGGAAAAGTACACGTAAAAAAAAAGGTTGAAAAATTTTCAAGGGGCTCCAATATCGAATTATGTAAAGTCACGAACTCGTTATGGCAACGCAAGACGTATCGCCATACTTAGCCCTATAAAATCTCACTTGCTCGGGAGAGGGGTAGGCCACGAGCTAACTGGTTTACATTTCGTGAAGCGCTGAATTTCGTACGCGCTCCTCAAATGCGTGTGTGTCCTGCACACATTGCTCGTCCGCGGCACAATCCGTGTCTTCTTCCCGTTCTACGGATACTCCCCCTCCGATTTCGTTCCCCTTTCGGGACGTTCCGAGGCCTTATACGATTTTACTTGGTGTAAATCAGGAACTATGGTGACGGGAGACCTCGGTCATGAATAGCCTAATACATCGCGAACAAGCACGGGAAATGTTACCGGAGATAAAGGCTTTTAATGGCCTCTAAAAACGACCATAATATCAAGCGGAGAAAGAAACTAATAGAAAATTCGTGGGAGAATGTCCAGACTTGGGAAAAATTTGAATGAAGTAATACATTTTAGGCCCTTACATGGTTAATGAGTAGTAAACGTTATATATTAGATTTCTCAGGTTACCCTTATCAGTTATGGAAGTGTAAAAAATATTTTTAAATTATCGAAAAATATATCTTTAGATCATGTAAGAATTGAATCAACTTTAGCGGGTAGAGTAAAATTAGTAAACATGACAATATTTTCGTGCACATTTTATGAGTTAGAAAACAGTAAAAAAATATTTTCTATTATTTAAAATCATTTAATTGGACGATTTAGATGTATCATTAAATTAAGCAAGTGACTAAATCTAGATGTTGGGAAATTCTCAAAAAATTTTTATGTGTTGATGAACTGCAAACAGGCATTAATAAAATCATTATGGAAGAATTATCAAACAAGAGAATCTAGCTAATTTTCATCGGTAATTCTTATGGGTAAGTAAAATACAATAAAAATATGAAGAAAAAAATCTTGATCCGGTAGAATAAGGAGAAAATATAAAATACTGGGGCACGAAAAAAATAAAGAAAACAACGAAGTTTGAAAAAAATCCCCGAATACAAGAGCAGGTGACTGAACTAAGTATTAAAATTCTCAGAAATCCCCTATCAGTGGATCAAATTTAAATAAATACAAAATTATAAATAACTTGTCTGATATAGGAATTTATCCGCAGTCATTAAAAATTAAAAATATCGAATTTCGAAAAAAAGTAGGAGCCAATCACCAGTGAGAATAATTCGAGAGCAGGTGATGAGAAGTATAAATGGACGTTTTTATGCATTTCTTATCGGTCGGTAAAGAAAAAAAAATTAATTAAGCTATTTACTGGTTCAAGTGAGAAGAATCGTTCAAAGGACAGTATGCGAAAATCGACTGAATTTTCGAGCATGAAAAATTAAATATCAAAATACATAACGAAAAGAAGAGTCGATGGGGTTCGAGAGAAATTCCGCGAGTATAGGAGGTTGGATGGACGTAGAAAAACTCGAAGCCGAGCAAGTGAGCCGATCTTAGCCGAGTCCGGGCAGGCCTGGGCACAACCTGGTACTTTCGTTTCAAGCAAATTCCAAGTTTCACGGAAGAAGATTACCGGGTGTAGAGAGGAGAATCGAGGCTTCGTGCCAGCCAGCGGAAAGGAGTCAAGGCGCCGTGGCGAAGCTGAAAGATGGGGTACGAAAAGGGGACGGAAAAGACGCGGACAGAGAGGAAGTTGTTGAGAGAGAGAGAGAGAGGAAGAAAAAATATAGACTGAATAAGCGCGAGCAAAGGAGGAACGATGCAAAGAGAGAGAGTGTGAGAGAGACGACGACGAATCTCGTTTCCCCTCGTTCCTGATCTTCACGAAGACGAAGTTTGTGCTTCGGCGATGCACACTTGCAGTCTAGCATTATGCGAAGAAGAAAGAGAGGAAAGATCGGAGGAGAAAAAGAAAAATATGGTAGGAGTGGCCAAGACCGGTCAATAGGCTGCCTCTCTCGTTACGTACATCACAATGATTCGCGAACCGAAGAATAGGATACGAGGAAAATAAAATCGTCCATGAATCGAGGGAGAAGAGTTGAAGTTCGTTCACGTATCTGGCAAGAGAGGAGAAACGAGAGTCTCGTTGGTCGTGTATAAAAATATGAAAACACGAGAATAATATTGTATTTGCATCGATACCGAGAGTACACAGCGAGTGCAGGACAAAGCGTTGGTCGCGAGAAGACCAGAGATACGGCGAGATTGATGAAAGCGTGAGAGACGAGTACGCTGAAGTGTAATTTGATGACTCCCGGTACATGCTAAGTAATGAGCTATCAACAGTATGAATACCAATTTCGCGCTCCAAGAGACGTGCAATACAGTAGAGAGTAAGATGGTACGAGGGAGAGGAAGAAGAGAGAGAGAGAGAGAGATAAAAAGTTGAAAAAAGGGTAAAGCGCTTGGTTAAGCTTCACTCGTACTTTTATTCACTCATGTAGGGCGTTCTTTGTACTTCCGGTATAGGCAACGTTTATAATGCAAATAGGAAGTACTCTGAGACCCCTTCGAAGCAAAAGTCCTCGAGCTGCAAAGTGCACTCAGTCTTTCTCTCTCTCTGAAATTCTTTTTCAATTGTTAAGAAAAAACTATTCGATGCAAACTAAGATAGCTTTGCTCTGATTTAAATTTAATTGTTACAAATAAAACAATTTAAATTAATCTTCGTCTAAATACGATTACATTTTATACACCTAAGTTCAACTCAAGTTAAATTGAATTATACAAATTAACAATTTAGTACAATTGACTTGGCTCGGTGTCAATAATTTTGTCTGAGCTAAGTGCGGGCTGTTAAAATTTTAATAAGTAAAAAATAATTGCGTTACGTTTCTTCATAAAAACTCACGAATTGCTTCGTATAGCACTGTGAGAACTAAAATCTTTTTTTGGAACAAAAGAACAAAATTTATTACCGAAATTGTTCAGAGATTTTAAAAGATACAGAAAGAGAGGTGATAAAAACGTAAAAGAAAGAATAATTTTTTTATCGCGGTGATGAGCTAAGAAACGTTTTTTTTGTAGCGATGCAGAAGAATCTTGAAATTCACCGGCTCTCGCCGTCCGTCGGCAAGACGCAAACACACATTTCTCTTCATCTCGCTCCGGTTCTTCGCTATTTCAGCCCCCAATAAATATTCCAATGACGTTAAAGTTATTTTTTTAAATTTCTTTAAATATATATCGATCAATAAAAAATTAATAAAAATTTAACTTAAACATCAGATTTTCTATAGATTTTTAAAATAAAATATCTCTATAAGAAAGTTCTACACATTTTTAATATAGCACAAAAATGCCAATAATAACTATTTTAAAAATTCATTTATTACTTTAATTATAAAAGCTATTTTTGAATAAATTTTCATTGATGAACTCCAAGAACGCCGGTAAAAAATGTACAAGCTTCTTCATAAAGCGCAAGAACAATTATGCGATTTTTCCTCGAAAAGTTAAGCGCTCTTTGCGCTTTTTAAAAAGAAAATCTCGAGACACCGGACCTCCATCTTCCTCTTCATCATCGCAGCTCTTTTCCTATACTCCTCTTTCTCTCTTTCTCCACGGCGACTCGCTATTCTTTCTCGGCGAGGCCCACCCACGGCACCATTACATAAGTGAGCTCCGGAGCTCGAATGAGAGACGAGGCTGGGATCCTCTCGCACGGCCGAGGCCACGAACAAACGCGTCGAGAAGAAAGAAGAATAAGACGAAGAGGAGAAAAAGATGAAGGTGAATAAAGAAAAGATGCTCGCGAGTGAGATGAGTTTTCGGTGGCGAATAACGAACTCCGGTATCGTTTCTCTTTCTCCCTCTTCCCGCACGCCCCTCGCCCTCCGAAATGATTAATGGTTACGATTATCGTTTGTCCATGCAGAAAATCCCGTTTGATCAAACTCGTTTCAGCTCGTCCGTCTTCCTCTTTGTTCTCACATATTTTCATCTCCCGAACTTTTTTCCCGATCTCGTTTACGCGCTTTCTTTTAATCTCTAGCGATGACAATCTCGCGGAGTTGTATGGTATTTGAGACTCAAAAATTACGATAGAGCTTTTTTTTTACTCGTTCCTGCACTCCAGTTCATCTCCACGAAATCTTCGCTAATTTGTGCTCTCTCGATCTTGGTCATCGAATTTCCTCTTAACGACGTGATCAGTTATTATCTCGCCTCTTTCAGACATCGATGAAGTTAATCAAACTCATCGATTACGCGACTCCACCGTCCCTCGGTCTCTCTATTTGTTTTATATTCAAATTGATTCTTCCGCTCGGCTTCGGAGCCGGCGAATGTTTCAATGACGCAAGGGAACGAGATATCCGCATTCCCGAAACTCAAACTTGTCCTGTCTGGCCGCTCCGAGCGCCGAGGAACAACCAGCCAGGGGGATGACACCCTCGATTGAATTATTTCTCGCCCGATCGTTATCTCCATCAGGAATCAACGGATTCAGGCGACGAACGAGAATTTACTGCCTCGACCTTTTTCCTCGAGGCAGGCAAGGGAGGGTTAAAGTCTGGACGGATTGACGGCTTCCATTCTTTCGCGAAGACTCCAAAAAAAAGGAACAAAAATATAAAGAAAAAACGAAACTCAAAAAAATGTCACGCACGCGCTTTGTCAGAAATTTCCGGCCCTTCGAGACGAACGTAAAAAAAAGCGGTCTCAATCAGGCCTGTAAATTCACCTCCAAAGATATCGATACGCACTCTCTCTCTCTCAAAAAAATAACCAGGAATATATCGCAATAGAAATTTTTCGTACGTTCTTCCACGATCGGAGCACCTCGGTGGTTTCTTCGTAACTGACCGAAAAATCCTCTGGCTCTGATCGACGAGACGAAAAGGAAAGAGAGAGAAATAAGAAGAAACAAGGAGAGAGAGAATGAGAAAATAAATCGAGAGAGCGAAAGGAACGCGAGGAAGGTTCACAGCTTATAACTGGCCTCAAGGCGAGCACTGAACTAGACGCGGGATTCTGGGTGTAACCTCTATATAATTTTACGTCCACGCACATAAGTCAATACACGCGCACCAACGCAAAATAGCAGTCTCGTGACGCGTATACGAAAACGACTGCAGAGGCAAAAGGTAACAGTTCTGTTCATTTTCAATGTCGCCTCTTCAACGCTAGAATGCTCCGCACTTTACTTTTCGCAGCTCATTTTTACGACGTTTTAGCCGCCCTTATTTTTAAAAAACCTAACGGTGCGCCTTCAATAGGCTCGTGGCCGTAAAACATTTATTGACATCGGTCACTTTCCGAGGGAGAAAATTCGAAAAATTTGGGCGGGTGTGCTCGAGCGCAAGAAGTCTCAGGTAAAAACGATATTTTTTCAAAAAAATGGTCAGCTCGTATTTACAAATATCTCAAAAATCGATTTATTTTATCAATTTGTTTTTATTTTCTCGTTTACTTCATTTTTTAAAATTATTTACTCCCATAATGATAGTTTTCATAAATTGGAAATCGCCGTGACTTTTCAATTACGGAGAAGTTACATTGTATCAAAAATCTGTAGAATTACTCAGTAAGGAAGAGAGAGGAAGAGGTATGTATTCGTATTTATATAATGTAGTTAATCGTGTTTCGCTGTCTCCGTGAACAAGTGGACTCTCGACCGAAGAGCATTGTACTCTCTTTCTCCGCAATGTAGCCGAACTGCGGAGACGAACGACGAACGTGCCTCAGTGAAAACGTAGCACACCCGAGTTTTATTGCCCCGTTGTGTTGTACGTAGAGTCCGACGAGCCAAATTACGAGCTCATCTCGCTTCACTTCCTTCTATCTTCTTCTTTTTTTCTTCTTTCCTTCTCTCTTTTTTCTCTTTCTTTTCGTTATTCCGCTTCTCGTTCCTCTTTCGCTCTCGCTCTCTCTCCGTCTCTCTCGTAGCGTCACAAACCTCGAAATGCTCACGTTCCTGTTACGATTTATTGCCGAATCGCCTGGAGGTGCAAGTGCAGCTACGAGTCTGTGCCAGTCTCGGCAATGATACTATGCTAATAAACGTTTTGCTCCAAATGTCACGACTCTTCGGTGTTACCGACAAGTCCACATTGTTACCTGTCCACATGCACTTGTCCGTGCCATCACTTATTACGATTTTCTTCATTTTCGCATACCAGTGCACGATTACTGACTAAACATTTAGTAACAAAAAAACGAAGAATTATTATTTCTATTTATTTATGAGTGTCAGACACGTTAAAACATCTGTCGTATATGTTAATGAATTCTGTCAATTTTATCCTGATGTAAGTTAGCATTGATACATGTGAACACGATAATGCATTAATAGACAAAAATGTAAAAAAATAGAAATTGTTGACTTATTAGTTTCAAGCACGTGAAAATTGACGGTTGTTGTTTTTTTCTTTCGTATGTCACGAGGCAATGTCGGTTCTCAATGGTTACTTCTGACTCGGTCGATGCTCCCGCATATCTGTCCGCGGTGTATCATTATCATTGCCATTTGCCAATTTGTTCAAGTTACAAATGTACGGTCATTTCCTACCCGTGATCTTTCTCAACCTGTTCGCGATAAATTATTGCTCTCGAGATCGAAGAAACAGCTCGTGAGCAACACTCGAAGACCAATCGATCTTTTCGAATCGAAAACTCGCGTGCACGTATACATATTTTTTTTTCATACGTATGAAACGTTCTGTGGGTGTCACCCGGTTATCGAAATACGTCTGCGTGCATGATCAAAAACGTGAGGATCGATCCGAATCGCAGTTTTAACGTGCACGTAACCGGAAGTGCTCGAAGGTCGCATTATCAAGAGAATTTCGATGTCCATTTTCGTGGCGAATCGAACAATGTTTATTATTTTTTTCTTTGCAACGATCATCACGAAGATTTATTTTTCAGGTTGCATTCGGGATTTTTTTACAATCTTCCAAAGGACGAAGGAAGGTTGAGAGAAAAGAAATGAGGCGCTTCGAAGGAAGAACTGCTGTAAAAAAACGAGGACTCGAGAGAAAGAGGGCGAGAGAAGAAAAAAGGAGCGAATGTTAGCAGCAAACAACACACAGCATAAACGCTATCGCTCCCGAGCCGCCTCTCGTAAATTGCTTTGGCTAATGGCGCAACGTTTCGGTCTCTTCCACCCCGCGCGCGTATAGCTGCTACTTTTCTGCCGTGTCGTTTCTCCTCTCTTCTGCCCTTCCAAATATTCGCGCTGCAACTTTCATTCTCAGCTGTTTGTTCATCTTATTTTTTGTCGCCCTCACCGTGGACTCATAATGTACATTAACGCCTGTCTAATATCGCCCGTAATCTCTCGATAAATACTTCACGCGCCGTACTTCATCATACAAGACTCTCGGAGCCAAAAGATTTTCTCCGGGATAGAAGACGAGACGGAGAATAAAACCTACTCTTAAAGCAGTCGTATCACGATCTTGATTATTCATACGCGCTTTTGAATTATTTATGCGCAGGGAGTAACGCTCAAAGAAGTCTATAAATCAATACAAAGTCTATATAGATTGTGGATGATACTGCAACTTCGCGAAAAAAAAAATTAAAATTGCAATTTCGTAATATCGATTGAACAATGAGCATAAATTTTCACTTTTTAAATAATCGTTTTGTAAAATACGACACGTACGGGAAAATAGACTCCAATACTTGGTGATCGCTTTAAACAGCCAATTCGCATGCGCACTCGTTGCGCGTTGGTGCGATTTTAATATATATTTTTTATTTATCAATTTTCCAATATTCTCATATTAGAGAGTGCTCCGCGTATTTTTGCGTACACAGCCGTGCTCGATGGGACACTATTCCCTCTCTCGAGGATCGAGAGTTGAGAAATACTCTCGCTGCTGGCGCTTCGGGGACTCCATCGAGAGCAGAGTTTACGAGAGTTACGCGATCGCGCCCCCGCTCTCGCACACGTCAAACGAGGCGCTTAATCGCTGGCACAATGCGCGAGAAGCGACCACCGGGCAATCTCCTCGTTTTTCGCTCTCTGTATGTTACGTGTATGATCCTCCTCTCTCGTTCTCTCTTTCACTCTCTATCTCTTTCTTTTTCTGCCGCTCTCTTCGCCGCATATCGATAAAACGACCCTGGCGTGGGGCTCCGCGTGATGAATGCGTAATTCTCGCTCTTTGCCAGCCTGTGTACTCGCACTCAAATATATTTGTATAATAGTCTTCATGGCTTTTGAATTCTTTTTCCATGTAACGGAATGAAGGACTCGACAGAGGCGAGAAAAAAAGTGAGCAATTATTTACTCGTGTAAAATTCTGTACCATTTTTCACCAGGTGTTGAGAGAGCGTGGTTTTCTTCGCAAAATTTTTCCTAGATGATTCGCCACTGTGTTGAGGAAAAAGGATAAAAGGCTCGTTGCTGAATGAACGACTGGTGGATGAACCTTACTAATCTACCTGTCGTCGGACACAACGGATGTCGTGTTCGCCATTATGCCTCGACCGGTTAAGTTCGTGGCATCCAGTGGAGAGCGATCCTTTTTGACAGGATAATAGGGGTCCGATCGTCAAGGCTCGTTGAGGGATCGAGGTTAAAGGGTAAACAGTAAATAGACAAACAACAGCGCAAAGAGAATGCGAGATACAAAGGGAGCTAAATTATTATCCTGTGGCGCCTCTATTCACTTATCCACCAGGTATAATACTTTATGCGCCCGGTCGAGTTTGCAAACTCAATACGAGATGCGCCACCTACCGGCACCTGGAGATCGTTCTCGTAGTTTATGCCGCGTAATCGGTTTTGAGGTAGCTCCGAGAGCCTTTGCTCGAACGTGCCGCTTCACCTGATCGGCTACCAAGTTGACTCTCTTCGCGCATCGGGGAGAGATATCGAGGGCGATATATAATGCCGATGGAAAAGAGAGCAGGCCTCGGTTAGTTGGGAGAACACGAGAGAGCGGGCCATCGGAGGAGAGCGATGCCTCGTCGATGAGGAGAGCGCCGTCGTTTTCTCGATGCCTCCGGCGAGATCGATGAACACACCGCGTTACGGCGCACCGCTCAGACTCCGCGATTTATAAGATCGCGCGAGAAGTCACGCTGGATACACCGCTGCTGCTTCCTTTTTCTATACACATAGAGACGGAGGCTCTGTCCGAACGAGACTAAAAAGCCGCAGACATGGACGTGCGCGCTTCTCTCGGAGGCCGTCGATCTTTCGCGTAATGCCTCAAACGTGCTTAACGATTTCGCCTCGTACGAGATTTTCTCCTCTCCCCCTCGTCCTCCCCCTTTTTTTCTCAACTTTCCTTGGAGAAACCACGCGCCGGGAGAAATGAAACGATCCTCTCCGCATAAATGCGAGCGGGCAAGAAAACTCCCGGACGGTCGACTAACGATTCCCGAGCCAAGAACTCGCGCGAAAATCGGCAAAAAGTCGAGCTGATTAATGACCGCTAGGTGGCAGCCTGGAATTTCTCGAACAGTCCCAGTTTCTCTCTCGCGGACACTTTCAGGATTGTTTTCACGTCGCAAATTGCGATAAATGAGCGAAAGAGAAGCCCAACGAGAGGGAGGACATATTGCGCGTTCAAGTCGGCACGCATGTGTGTCCGATCGGGAACTCGGGGTGGCAGGTGTTGTCTGTAATGGCCGCGCTCCTCCATCGGCGTTTCACAGACGACTTTTGCCAGCTTATCCTCGATGACGCTCACCGCTGTTACGCGCGCTGAACACACGCCGCTGAGATGGAAAAACAGAAAAAGAGTTTGATAGGAGGTAAAAAAGCTCACGTTCTCCCGACGAGAGTTACGTGAATGCCCAACGAAAGTCTATCTTGTATCGGATTCCGCAATCGCGGAGCAATTATCCTCCGCCAATTTTTTTACCATCCAATTACGGAATTTATTTAATGCTCTTAATTATAATTCTCTTATTTATTTATACTTTTTTCTCATTAAAATAATTTCATCAATATAAATACAAAGTATGGAATATTTTAGTATTGACCCCGTCGAACCTTAAAAACCAGACTGCGTGAACTGGCTTGAACGTTGAATTGCGTGTGTGCGAGTCTTCTTTACCTGGTGCGCGTTTTAGCTGTATGAGCGAGTTCTCTTTCGTCTCGGCGATTATATCGGGGCGTACTAATTGAATACGGGCTACCGCCGCGTCGCTAGGTTGCACTTTGCGGGCGCGCATGGATCACCGGGCGCAAAAATAATAAAATACGTGCGAACGAGGGTATTTAAAAATCGAAAAAAAATTCAACCGGTAGACATGAGCAGGTCATTATTTAGGATCGTAATTGGATATGCCGTTTCGCGTATTTCAGTCGAATTTAAAATCCATGAATACAGGTCACAATTATTCAATACATTTTAAGGACTCAGAGTGTCCCCAATTTTTTACAATGTACACATAAAAAAATCATCGCTCTATTCGAGATTTTATTTCACGTCCAGAAAATTCTTTTCCTCTTCATTTTTTAACTCAAGTGCAGTCAGAGTGCATGCGGATTTTATGTTGTACACGCTGGAGATGAGTTTCTTCTTCCCCGAGCTACGACTTAATTGATAGCACGGACTTAATTGATAGGAGTGCGAGAACAGAAAAGGCGACAAAAGAGGGGACACGAGGAAGAAGAGAATGCGCGAGTCGAGAGAAGAGAGTGAATCTCGCGTGTTTGCATATACACACGTATTAATGTCCTCGTACGATGTTACCACGGTTGTGTACACGAAGAAGGAGACGAAGAGAAAGAGAGAGAGAGAGACAAAGTTCGCGGTGGGACGAAACATAACTCTTTGCTGCATGAAATTTGCAAAACGGCGAGATAGCGAACGAGCACGGACTCGTGTGTATATAATGCGGCAGAGAGAAAGAGAGAAGCAGAGCCTAGCTCATGGGGCCTGGTACATGCGAACAGCTCGTCCATCAAACCGAGGGAACGTTGCATCGTAGTCGGACGTTGCACACACGAGTACGCGTAAAATACAACAAACACGGGAAAGGAATTATTTAACGTGTGGAAAAAGAGAGGAAGGGACTGTGGGTGAGGAGACGAGAGAAAAGAAAGGGGCCAAAAAAATGACGTAGAAAAAAAGAATGGGGAAAAGTAAGTCGACTCGTGTCTGACGAACGAACGGGAATCCGCGTTACGCGCTTCTTTTCTCCTTTCTCGCTCTTTCAAAAATGCCTCCCGCGCCCTTTTATCGTCCATCCGCGCTCGCGTGCTTTTACATCTGTTTGCGTACACACGCCGTGTCTGTCTCTTTCTCGTTACACATACGCTCGCGCGAAAACGCTCGGCTTATAACGTCCGCTATGGAATTCCAAGCTCGCCACTCGAGAAATAAAATAATTCGGCACTAAGGCCCGTCGTCCGAAGATACAAATGGGCTATTGTATACCGGACGAGCTCCAACGGTAAATAGAACAGTTCTGGTACGTTGTACAATTATGTTCACGTTCAAGTTCACTTGTTTCTGACCGTCTCCTCTTCATTGAAATCACTTTTATGAATGAGCAAGATTTTTCAACTGTTTGTCTTTCGAATTATTTTTGGAGTAACAAAATTCAAAAAAGTTGTAAAAAGGGTTTCGAGAGCCAGAACTCGTACCTTTCATTTTTCGGGAATACGCGATCCGATGTTTTTTGAACGCGCAGTAGAAGCGCGGGTGCGCAACGGGCGTGGAGCAAAAGAAAGAAAGCGAAAAAAGCGAGGGAAAGAGAAAGATGGAAAGGAAAAGGGCGTAGTAAGTCATACGAAGCGGCTCGTACGTCATCCTCCATCCGGGCCACGAGTGCGAGGGTAACACATGGGAGTCTTGAATTTCCTACGTAGAATGAGAAATCGTGATGGTGTGCGAGTCAAAATATACAGACGCGTTTCTGAAGGCTCACCCACTCCGGTGCTGCCTCTTTAGGTCGGGGCCATTGCTATCGTGTGTGCGCTTCGCGATTCTTCAGCCACTTCGGACTTCTCTCTCGCTCTCATCACGCGCTTCGGGATCTTCTCAAACGCGATTATCCTTCCTTCTTGCTTGGCTCACTCCGACCCGTACATACCTACGGCCCTAGAGGCAGAGCCACTCGATCAAAACCGGCAAAACACGCACGCCTACATTCGACGCTACACGCATACAGTGATTATAACTATTCCGATTTTTATGAATAAGAATAGTTTTTTCCTCGGCGATACGCTCATTCTCTCTCTCGCTCGTTTGTTTCAGCTCCCGCTCGGTCTATCTCGATTACGAGCGAAATATAAATTAACTATTCATCATCTATTCCATTCGAGAATGTTTCTTTAATTTATCGACGCGATTTATCATTTTACCGTTTTCAACGGCCTGTTATACACTACAACTAAATTTTCTACTGATTAGATTACACAAGTTGCTTTATCTATGCTAAACACATATATTTAAGGAAAGTGAATAATATGTAGGTTGTAACGTGTAATATCCGAGTAAACGAACCGGACGAGCGGATATAAGAGAAAAAAAGAGGAAGGAGAGAGAGAGTGAGAGGAGAAAAAAAAGAAGAGCGCTGGAAACTTTCGTTGATTGTTAAACTTTGTTGAAATAGTCTTTCGCCGCAAACGTCGATATCCCACTCGCTCCCTCTTATTTCCCACCCTGGCAGGTAATTAAGATAAGAAAACGGGCTCGATTGCTCGCCGCGTAATTTTCTTTACGACCGCGTGCATCCTCACCGACCGGTGTTTTCTTCATTTTCTTCTCTTATATACTCCCGATCTTTTTTTTCCTCCACCAAACCCGATAGCATTCCGCGGATAAATGCACTCAGTTTAAAATGACACCATAATTGTCGCCCACCAGACAGGAAACCAATGCGTCAAACTTGTCACCGGATAATCGGCGCGATAAAAACTCGATACGCGCCAAATCTCACAGAGGAGCAACAAAAAATGTCAAACCGCGACGAAAAAAATCTTCGAGCTATGGGAGAAAAATGAAGAGGGAAAAAGAAAATGGATCGTCTCGATGGACAATGGGAACTTTGACCTCTCGGGACGCCACTGTACTACGAGGCGCCTCGTTGGTAAGCTCATTTTTCATCGATCCCGACCTTACCGACCGGCTCGGCACGGGCGCTCCGATCCGAGCACACAAGCGGAGCTATACGGCAAATATATGTATAGAGATAAGCGAGTTGAGAAAGGCGAGTCGAAAGAGGACCTTAGGTGGGGAGTAAACGACCCAAACCGCGATTTCGTCGTCGTAAACGTCAGCGTTACGGTTACAGTGGCTGTTCGTTGCTGGTTTATATTGAACGAGGTTACTCCCCGAGGTACGTAACACCTACTGGAACGGTCGCGTGGAGTAGCAAGAGCCATACCGTATACTACATGTTACAAATACACAGGCACACGCACACACACGTACGAACGTGTTTCCTTACCCGGCGAGTCTCAGACCTCGTGTTCCGAAACATCTTCCACGTGACTTTTGCGCGGGAACTTCTTACATTTTCGCGCGTGTCAAAGATTCTATTATTACTCTCATTAATCAATTAATTTTAAATGTAAGGATTAATGATTGATATTCATTTGTTTTCCTGACTTTTTTTTTTAATTTCACGAATATGAAAAGTGATTTTTGAAGTAATTCTTTGATACGTTTTACAAATATTATCGAATTGTATGATAAATTGTATTATCTCTGTCGAGGTTTATCGCCGGTCGTTATTTTAATGCTCGTTTAAATAGGTAGCTATAGGCGTGAATTACAATGTGGTCTTTTTTCCTCGTCATGTTCCCCTCAAGTTCGTGGAAAATGAGGAAATAACAGATATCGTTGAAACCAGACGATCGTAGTCGATGCGTCTCTTTTATGCACACAGACCTTTTCGGGGAGCCCTCTAATTACCTTCGTGAATCGAGTCTCTCGCTCCGCGAACTCAGACCTTTTCGGAATCACCCTTTGCCCCGTTCATCTTCGCCGCTCCGTCTTTTTCCTACCCAGAAGGGATGAGATCGTAAATACGAGCAAAGCACATCGCATCTGTGCGAGAAAGTTGTCGGTGAAAGTGATCCGAAGTATCGTCGAAGAGAAAGGAGACATTGTGTCTTTTCCGCGATCGTTGCCCGTCTCGGTGTACGCGAGAGAGCTCGTAAAGAATCCAACTTGGAGAATTGTATCGCTTTTCGGCAACGTCCTGACAATTTTAGCGTTCGAAATTTCTTACGATTAGAATAAATTGTTCGCGAGAAGAAAATTGAATCGATAAATCGAGCGTCGCGCCGTGATTAATTTACTCTTAGTACACACGTTATTTTGATTAATAACATTACGATTTCCAATATAGCTGAAAATTAATGATCGAGTCTGTAATTAATTCATGAATTAACAGGGTTCCAGCTTATTTTTAGAATGGAACGCGGTTAGCACATTTCATTGAAGCGTGCAATTTCAAGCTTGCTCGTAAGACTCGTTCGGACCTTGACATTCTAGCGCTACGACGTAGACACTTCTCAGCGTGTGGGTTTCGAAACTACACATACATCAAAATCGAATGGGCAAAAATATTTATCTATAAACGTGTGTGGATATCCGATCGTCCGGATACGTCCATCCGTCAAATTTACGACATATTAACGCAAATGGACACATATGTCATCGAAGGTAGGAAAATGCACCTTCAATACCGGAGAGATCGCGCGATCTCTAAATCTTGTTAACTCGACACTTTGAGAGCCCGAGCTCAACTTCTTATCACCGCACGAGCCATAAAACGAGCGAATAAACGTACACAGCCGTAAAACGGATAAATAAACACATAAAATACACTCAAATGCGTGAGATCGCGCTCAGTCGCAAGATTGTATGCATTTTGTGCTTATGTTACGGACATATCTCATTTGTATGTAAGTTATATTGTGTACATATCGATTAACGAGCGATTCATTTTACAAACTAGAGAAAGAAAGAGAGAGAGAGAAGGAGAAAGATCGAGTGCAAAACGATGTATCCGAGAAATTGCTAAACAGCGATAATATCGCGCGCCCGAGGCATTCTATCAAAGAGTCCACCACGAAGAAGACTACCAACTCTGCCCTCGTGGTGTGAGTCAATGACTCTTGTTCCTCGTACGGAAGAAACCTGTTTCGTTGAATGAAAAGCATTGCGAATTTTTCACCCTCATTGGCAGACAATGGACCACGAAAATATTTGTTTTGTAATCTTATTTAGATAGTTCTATTTTTTCAATGGGCGTAAGATGATTAATTTTTTTTAACTTGTTTGCTATTTTGTAAAGCGTGCAAAATATTATTGGGTAGCAGCAAATATTTACAATGGTAAAAAATAGAAATTCTATTCAAGTTCAAATTTTGTTCTCATTGAAATCTTATACAAAGATTAGTTCTTGACAAAATTTAATTGCGATAAATATAACCAAGAGCAATCTAAGTAAAATTGTTGAAATAATCTACACAATATCGAATGTCAGATATATTTTATAATTTTTTATTTGCAAGACTGAAAAAAAATTTTAAATTTATTCCATTCGTATTAATGAGGATGTATCAACCAAAAGAATTGAACGTAGCGGAAAATTTTGAAATTCCAAAAAAATGATAACGAGTATAAAAATATTGGCGAGAAACAGCTGATTCATGCCAGGCTTTGAGAGTAGAGACACGCACAAGCGCATATAGACATTTTGTCACAGTTATAGAAGGCTCCTCATCTCTCCCCCATTATATCCAATGTTACCCGACGATTTTACACGCACTTGACTCCATTCTCTCCCATCCCTCGTAACCATTCTCTCTTCCTCTCCGTCTCGCTTTTTCGGGCTCGCGTTTCTCGTATTCGCGGCAAGGGTACGGAATAATGGACGAGCCATGCGGGTTGGAAAGAGAGAAAAAGAACCGATCGCGGTCCAACTTTGCGTGCAACCCTATCTCGTTTCGCTCCACGTGCTCGCTCAGGTAACCAATGTATCATACACACGTAACAAAGTGTACGGAGTACGTGTAATAACTCTTGGGGACTTTTCGCGAATCAAAGTTCCCGTAAGATCGGAATGGAGAGAGCGAGAGGGAAGAACGACCGAGGGGTCGTTGAAGGAGCTTCTGGCACGCGAGGGTTGTACGTACACGAAAAGGCGTGACCCCGAGGTCTCCTATTTATTTATTTATTATACTTCCATTATTGCGAGATCTTCGTTTACGAATGGCGCTACGGGGGGAAGGACAATCGAGAAGAAAATTCTTGGCAAAATAGAGACATAAAAATAGACGAAAAAAAAAATTTCTTCTCTCTGTGCATCGCGTCGGAGCAGATGTGACGGAACGATAGAATTAAAATTTTATTTACAGTTCCACTCGGCAAGGGGATGGACATTTTTCTCGTGGCTAGACACATTTGAGAAAGAAAATTTCAAGGGGGAATCTGTCCTGGGAAATTTTTTACGTGTTTCCTCTCTCTCTTTGCATTTCGATAGGATTCGCTTTTCATTTTCATCCGAATATTCAGCATATTCTTGTACAGCACTCGACAATCGCGTTACTTTTTCATTATATTTCACGGTCGTGAGAATTACGAGGTAAACTCTGACACATCAGTATTAGAGCGAACTGTGAAACAGTCTGTCAGTTCACTTGTTTCGTCTCTCTCGCTCGCTCCGCATCGATGGCTCTTGTTTGTCGCTTTTCGCTTTTCCACGTCGGCTTGTTAGTTATTGCGATTTCGCGCTACATCGTTGCTCGTCTCCACCCACCGGCCGCGTCTCCCGTCAACGTTCCACCGGGAGTTTTCTCGATTCGACGATCATACACGGAAATTCTTCTCCGTGCACGCGCTTTCATATTCATGAATTCATACCGGCGCGTGTGTAGAAGCAACGATGGAGCATTTGTCTCTTTCTCTGCGCTCTTTTTTTCAGTTTTCAAGCTGAAAGCTCCCTTCCCTCTAACTCGCGAGCACGAGAATGATAAACTCGTAACAAAACTCGCGTGTTCCGCGAGTATAGCGGCCCCGGTGACGAATGTGTCGTGTTTTCGATTGGTCCCGAGTGAAATACACGTCGCGAGAGCCCAGAGGAAGGAGTGTAGGTAGAAAAAAATCGGACCGAGATAAATATACCGTGTAAAAAAAAGAAGGAGAAGGGAAAAAAGAGAGCCGACTTGTCACGAATTTTCGTTCTTTCAGGGCGAAGTGATTAAATCAGGAGAAGATCGACCCCCCACCCGTTAATTCGCTCGAGGCTATTTTCTCGATCGTCCGCACAGGCGTCCTCTATATATATTTATCGATGCAAAGTGGATTTCTGTAGCCTCCGGGACCACGTGCTCGGTTCCGGTGCATCTCCTCCTGAGTCTCTCATCTTCGCGAAGTTCTCCGTCTCCTTCTCTTCGCTCCCCGGACTTTCTATACCGTAAGGTCTTCCAAGTGTGCGTGTGCACACGAGCGAACGTTCTAGCCCTTCTAGTCTCTCCTTCACTTCTCTCATCTTCCACACCGCAATAATATTTCATTCAGGCAATTATGATAATCGTTCATCGAGTCAGATGCGAATCGAGAGAAAAGCAAGACTGCCAACTTCTACCTGTTTCGATGTCATGTCAAAAAAAAAAGAGTAGCAAAAAGAGCTCTCCCAAATAATTGAAAAAAATATTATTGCGAGATAGGCAAATTTGACTGACCTGCAATGGCCATCCAGGGGTAAAAGGTATGGCTGCCTGTCGGTTGCGGATGTAGCTGAGTCGCGACCGGTTGACTTGCGTTCGAGTTGAGGCTGCAGGTGTTCCACGAGGCTGTGAGGGACCTCGAGGAACCGTTGTTACCAGGACTCGAAGCTGGATCACCGCCCACGAGGCCTCCGTAGCTACCGACCCTCGTGCCCTCCGGTGTACACGCGGAAGGTCTGACAACCGGATTGCTCTGCCCGTTCGGGGCCGAGGTAGCGCTCTGCCAAACGTCCTTCGCCGCTGCCATGACAGCCGCGTAACCATTCTGATGGACCGCCGCGGCCGCGGCTGCCGCCTGCTCCTGCTGCTTGCAATCTTTGCTCGCGTTGCTCGTGTACGAGGACGTCGTGTGTCCCGTTGCCTCCGGCGTCGAGGAGTACAATTTACACGCTGTCGCTACACTCGCGTCGTACGGTGAATCCTGAGGTGGTCTCGTGTTCGTTCCACCGCCTGGATGAATACCCAAGCTGCTCGACGTGTGATGATGATGCTGGCTGGACGCGTAAGGCGACATACCCAGACCCAGCGGAAAACTTCTGTACGCCGCTGCTGTTGCCGGATCATGATGCTGACCCGCTGCACCCGCCTGATGATGGTGACTCCCGTAGAAGCCACCCGCGCTCTGCTCAAAATACGAGTTCATCGTTATCCCGGGTATCTTGGAAACACTTTGCACTCACCGCACAAGCAACCGAATCTCGGGACTCTAGGATCGTTTTTTTTTATCAACTGTATTTTCAGTTGAGTATACGAGATTTATTCGAAACGTCAAAAATCAAATGATGCGTCTGACATTTGTTAGCTGGTCCGAAGACTCCTCTTCACCTCTCAAAATCTTCACTTCACGCAAAAAATCTTTCAACTCACAGCTATTATATTCTCGTTTGTACGACAGTGTTTTTTTCTTCTTTTTTCAATTTTTCAAAAGGCTCGAACTGTGTTTTTGAACTTTCGGACACGCGAGTATTTTTTGTCACCGGAGCTCCTGAGAAATTTTCTCTTTTACAAGGTCGTAAAAGTCATCGGTAGTCCGATGATCCTTGCGGTTGTCCCCACACAGACGGAGGGGATTCCTTTCGGTGTCAATAGGCCCGAGGATTCTGACTCGTGCTCTCAAGACAGCTCATGACGCCAGACTAACTTTATGGCCAACCTCTTTCTCTTTCTCTCTTTTTTTCTTGGGTCCCCTTCCTCTTTGGCTCTTCTCGGCCTGACCCGAGTCCTTTCCTCCGCACACCCTTGCACTCTCGGTCTCCCCTCTACTTGAAACTTCTCTCTCTCCGCACAGTCCTCGGTGGATCCTCGCTCGGGACTGGGCCCGTATTCCACACTACTGTGGACCACTGATCGCGATGACACCTTCAGTGGTCACTCGAATTCGAGTTTGCGGACGATGACGATCGTTAAAGCCTTTAACGATGCTATAAACCGGTGTTGAAACGAGCCTCGTAAAATGTCACGACTTCCCTCGCTCGCTACCAAAAGACTTTCGGGTACCGAAACCCGTACTCTTTTCTTTTCCTCCTTTTTTTTATTTCCCTCCTTTCGATACCACGATTTTTACCGCGTGTTGCGGGTCTCAGCCGGCACGTGACTTCACTCGCGAGAAGGCGAGGGAACCTCTCGCTTGTCACTCGACTCCGAAACGTCAAAAATATCAAAGATACAAACAAACAAATATCAATGAAATTGAAATAAAAATTGGGGAATACTCGTGCTGGGCGATTCCCCGACACACCACTTATTCTCGACAGAAGTGTCACTCGGTCGCGGTGCGTGATAAAAATAAAAATTGAAAGATCCAAGAGGATGAGAAAAAAAACTGGAATTCTCTCTTTTAGGAATAAATGAAATTGTTATTGCCGGAATAATCGTTCATAATAAATGTCCATTTGTGGTTAAATGGTGAGAAGAGGTGAATCTAACGTAGTCACTCTTGCTCGATATCGTTTGCGCTCGGGTAAAGGTCTGCACTGCACTAGCACTCTCGTGGATGTGATGATACGACGATGACGGGGTATCAGATAGAAGTACCGAAGTGGATCGTAACGAGCCCACGGTATGCCAGTGCGGTGGTCCACGGCACACTACTGCTTTTCTCGCGCCCCGTGTACCGCCACTCTGTACCGCCGTTCGTCTCTCGACTGTCTCTCGGTTCTCTCTCGTACTATCGCGCGCTCCCTCTCTCTCTCTCTCGCGCGCTCCTTCGCTCCTTATCCCCGTCTCTCTCTGACGGTGGATCTACGTCTTCGTCTGGCTCACTGTGAGCTCGTTTTCCCCTTACTCGCACGCACGCTCTCGGCAATCTCTCTCTCGGGTTTCTCTCGCTCCCACCCTCGTGGTGTCTCGCCCGCGCGCGCGCGCGCGCCTCGCTCGCTCGCTCGCCCGAGCGCTCTTCCTCTTTCTCTCTCTCCGCTTTTTATCCCGATCTCGCTCGCTCTCACGCGAGGCGGACCACGGAGCTTGGGCGCTCTTCCTCCTCGCGCAACCTCTCGCTCGCTCCCACCCTCGTTCCGTTTCTCTCTCGCGCGCGGCCCGATCGTGACTCTTCCACTCTCTTTCTCGCTCCTTCCCTTTTCCCACCCCCTTGAACTCCCTCGATTCCCCCTTGCCCCGAGCTCTCGCGCTCTCTCTCTCTCTTTTTCCCCTCTCTTTTTCTCGCGCGCGAGGCCTCGTTCTCGCTCTCCTCGTCTATCGCGCTCTCAAACTTCGCTCAAATTCGTAGCCCTCTCGCGAGCGTTCCAGTAACTCAACGACGTGCCGCCGGATTAAATTCGGTAGAGCCTCTCTCCCTCCTCTTTCTCATCAGGCGTGTGTACGTAGTCGCGCTCCTCCGTGTGCTTCGCGTGTACGGACTCTTCGCGAGCCAGGCGATAAGCACTCTCCGAAGGAACGAGCGAGAGGGAGATACCTTCCTCGACGTTTGTGTTGAAAATAAAGGAGAAACTGAGAGAAGTATCGAGCATACTGAGACTACATCGAGAAGATGGAAAAGTACGCGCGCGGGACGGAGAAGAACGATCGGGCCGCGGAAAAGCTCTCAAGGTGGTGGAAGAGAGAGAGAGAGAGAGATAAGTTGCTCCATCTCGCTCTCTCTCGCACAAGGGAAGAAACGCTAACGTGAGCGTCCAAGGGTGGGGAATGGAGGGATATGCTTAAGGACCAATCAGAATTGAATTCGTCACGAGCGCGCAACGGTTACGCGTTACCGTACTACGCTCGGTGAAAGTAGTTCCAGGCCTGAACGACGCCCATGGAACGTCAAGGACCGCCCACGAGACTCCCCACCAACGAACGAGAGAACCAGACTACTGCGTTTACCAGGATTCGAAGCTCGTCAAGCCGTCGGTCTGTGCCGCGCGTCCGCTCGGCAGCATTCACCGCAGAAGCCTCGTCGTACATTAAAAAAAAAAAATTTTTTTCTACCGAATTAAAAATTTTCTATTTCAAAGTATTATCGTATGATATGTAAGCATAAAGTTTTCGCTTGTTAAAAATATTTGAAGTCAATAATTATACAATTTCTGGATTTAATTCATTAAACATTTAAAAAATAAAATATGTGTAGTAAATGAGTACAACTTATTGGATCATTTTTAGGGATTATAAATTATTTTTTTTGTATAGCGTATAAACAATAATAGAGGCGAACATTTTTTGAATCAGGATTTGCAATGACAAACGAGCTTGAAAATGTTCTTCCTCTCATTCCTCCTCGGATTTTTCATCTCAGCTCGTTCCTCCAAGAGGGGATACGTTCCGGTGGTTCGGCTCACGTTCGAAGACAGATTAGCCAATGAGCTCTGGCCGAAAAGCCGACTGCGGGCATCTCCCCGCGGGATACTGCAGCGCCACCTCTTAACCAACCGTTGAACCAAGGCTGCATACCCATCCGAACTCTCAAACTGCGAGGATCGAGCTTTTACTACTCGTTGGAAACGATTATTGGGCAATCCAACGAGACGTCCTCAGCTCCGAACCTTTTCCGCTTTCTCCCTTTCGCTCTTCAAGCTCCCTTCATTTGTAGATTCGTAAATAGATATACGATAGCACTGCCACGTGCTAGCGGATTAATATATCAAGAGCTACCTGAGAAAGACGTCGATCGAGATAAAAGAGCAAAACATTTGGAACTCATTTTCGAGACTATAATTTTCAGTTATCGTAGTATTGCAATTGAAAAATTACGTCAGCATGACGATATTTGAACCGTGTTATTTTACAACTTCGATATTGTAGTAGTAAAAAATTCAAAAAAATATTATCTGCTCTTTTAATTTTCATCGATAAAACCGACAGAAACATTATTATCTTCGTAAATTAGTTTTTAGTACGCTATGTGTCAATAAATGTTATGGATGCACGGATAAAATATAGCTAACAAAGTAGTTCTTACAACACGTCATATTTTTTATACTCGCGCGACTTCTTCGAAAATTAGTTGAGTCCATGTGGAGAAGTATTGAAATTTATGAATGGTCTAGCCTTCATATGAATCCACGGTAAAAAATTGTATGGAATTTTTGTGGTAAATTGAATGGAATGTTTTTTATATACTTCTAATTTGAAACCTGATGTATTGAATTAGAAATGTTGTTTTAAAGACATGACATTTTCAATGAAACCACCTTCATTCATGAAGCTACCCCCATATAAAAAAAATTTACAAAATCATTTTTAGAGGTTTTCAAATGATCAGTAGAGTTTAAAAAAATTTTCTGAAAAAGTATTTTTCACGAATGTTGATCTTTCAGTGCTGACTACGTGAGCTTTTTCTTGAGTGTCTAGTAACTAAATGAAATCGCTTAATTTAAAAGGGACTTCAAAATTATCAATTTATTATTTCTACAATTTTCATTTAATATTTATTTGTAGACACTTTTAGAGTGGAAAATTTTATATTTAGACGATTCGCGTGTAACTGAAATAACGTCAAGCATACTCCATAATCCGCCACTCATCACACATTTTCTATGTTTTTGATTCAGAAAATTATTAGGAATCAGATGATTTTTTTTTATTTTTAAATCTTGGAAAAAGTAGCAGAAAAAATGAAAAATAAATAGCTTCACATGAGATGTCAATCTTTACTGATGTCTGTGAAAAGAGAAAACAAGATTTTCTTAATAATTTCGTTTAAACCGAAGTGTAAGCTACGTCTAAATTTTACACAATATTTCGTGTATTTGTTTATTGTTTCTTCAAAATTTATATCATAAGAACTTCCGCACTCACATCAAGTCGAAATTTGATGACTCCCCAAACGCTTAAATGAAACTCTTATCAACTGTCAAAAAAAAATTCATATCACTATTACATCACAAGTGAAAAACACCGAGGTGTCAGATACTTACATAACTTTTTGTACAGATGTATAATACTCGATCAGAATTAATGAAGTCTAACACAAACCTCGTCAGGGTTATGAGAAATCTGAAGATTTCCTTATCTTCTCTTGGCTATACTTGATCCTTCATTTGGATATATGAACTCTCGAAATTGAAATGACTATAATCATCAGAAATTCAATAGTGGATTCTTAATGATGTGTTCAATATGCTTAATATTTTTGTGTATGCAATTCTATAAAAAAATATAAGTTTTTGGAAATTTTGCGCGAACTATCGTATCCTTGATAAAAATTGAACAGGTGCTCGAAAAAAAAATAAAAACTGGTGAAGTAAAATACAACTGGAATATAAGAAAGTGATAGAGGAAAAAACCGCAAAGGATCCCAAGAGAGAAAAAAAAAGAATCTCGGATACGTGGCTGCGTTGATGATGGCATATAAAACTCTCGTTTCCAAACGATTATTGGGCAATGAAAAGAGAGTCTCGCCTCATATCTGGCACGAGTTGATCGCGCGGTGCTTCTGCAGCACGGTTGGGATCCTCGTCGTCGGCAGCGAGAGCGAAGAATCCGGTTCTCCTGGCGAAAGAAATACTTTTGCAAGCAGAAGCCGGCTACCGTGGTGAATTTTACTTTCCGAGGAGACTTTGTACCGGAGGAAGAACGGACTGAGGTGGGGAGGACGATGGGGGCGACGATGACGACGATGTGTTCTTTGTCGTCGTCGCTTCTCGTGTTGTCGTTCGCTTATGGAAATCTAGAGTCTCAGAGAGTGAAAAAAGGAGTGGAAAAAATGATGCTCCGAGGCAAGAGAACTCCTCAACCGGTCGTGCGAGCTTCGATATGTCCGATCGCACGGAAACTCGCGAGTTACGAATACTTCGAAGCGTTTCTCGCATTCGATCGAGACCTATAAACGCCGTATAATCTTCTTTCCTCGAGACACTGCTCTTTGAATGAACGCGCGCGTGAAATAGACGCTTCGCGTTATCGTAAATGCTTTTACGAGAGACCCTTTATGCTTTACTGCCCAATTACATGGTCATACAATTAAAAAGTCGTAAAGCTGAGAGTGAAGCGGCATTTTATATACATATACAAATGTGTACAGACACAATGAGAGAATAAGAGAAGGATAGAGAGAATCGGCGGTTCGTGTGTGTGTACCCAGCGGTATCGGAGTGTTTATTGGGATGTAAATGTCGTTGGATTATCGCCCCCGCGGTTCGCACCTCGTAAATTATTCCGTAACGAGCCGAGTAATGCCCGTCATAAGCTGCTCTCTCTGGCCGGCTGGCCATTTGCGTCCCTCCCCCCCCCCTCCTCTCGACGACTCCTCCGCCCCTCTTCGTACTCTCTATCTCACTCTTTCTCTGGCTCACGTAGCCAACATCCGTGTTCCTCTATCTCGTCCTCTCTCGTAACTCCTTACCCAACAATCTCATTCGCGTTATTGTTACGAATGTTTATGATTATACACCTGCTCGAAGAAAACGTTGAATCCCACTGTTTCAAAGTAAACATTCTTGTTTTTTTTTTTCATAGAATAATCACAGTCGTCTGGGAGAGGAGTATAGGAACTCGTCAGCGCTCATCGAAGCGCGCCGCTGAAAAATAAATGTGACAAGTTTATAGTCGAATATTAATTTAACGGTAATAATTGAGATAGACTCGGTCGTAAATCCGTCAATGTAAATTTTCATCGGGGAATCGGAATTCGCTCGAATACGGGAGATCCTCGATAAACGGTTATGAGCTGGCATTATATGTTGCGCGTCCTCCGTTTTTACGATCGTTCGAATCGGCCTGAAACGAAGATGAGAAAGGAGACATAAATTTGACCCGTACGCTTGTTTGTTTTATTCGACGATCGGTGATGGCGGACGCGGAGGACTTTATTCGCAGTCACGTTTCCGCATGAGCCAAAATCGTTCGGATAATGACGTATGATGAAGTCCTCGCGATCGGGACCGACAGTGCATGTGTATAATAGTCATTGCTCGCATAGAGAAAGAACGAGAGACCCGAGTGAGGGCGGATCGTGCGGAGCTCCGACAGGTGGCAGGCAGTTTGCTCGATAATCATGACGGCAGTAAACTCGGGTTTTATGACCACTTGAACAGAATCGTAAAAGTCAGGGACTTTAAGCCCCAGCGTGCGCTCGCTCGGCAAAGTCGTCGCCGGCGACGACGTCAATGGCCAAAGAGAGCGTTGGCGGTTCGACGTGGGGCGCGTGTCGGTTACGACACGTTGGAGCAACAGAGAAAAACTTAGGTGTATGATGAGTCTTGATCTTTCCTTTTTCATCACGTCTCATTATCTATTCCTCCACTCAGTTTCGACAGAGCATGATGAGACTATCGTTGTCCGATTATTTCAAACAATTTTTGGTTAATTTTTTCGGTCCACGCGGTTGCTCTATTTTTCAGGAATCTCTAAATTCTTAACCCTTCGTGTGTACAATTTTATTTTCAAGTGCGCCGTGTGTACATACACTCTGGATCGTTTAGGGAACAGTCGGATATAATAACTGTACTCTTAAGCTTTTTGAATAAAATTGTTCTGTACGCTTGATCAACTGCACTTCACTCCAAGTGCCATGCAGCATCGTAGAGAATTTTCCAAAAAAATCCTCATCTCCAATTTTTCGTGAAATGTTCAAGAATCAAATCTTTTCCTGTACATAGCTGATTATTTTTCAGCGGTAAACATCTTTTGCCTTACCGTTCCTTTGGAATTTTTCCTTTTAAAAAGAGGACGCAAAATGAAGAACTGTCAAAAATCAGAGTAAAGAATCGAAGCATATTTCATATCGTGAGTCGAGCAAACGCTTTTTATTTTCCGTCCAGATTATTGTTAAGAAATAAATTTCAAAAATCATCATAAGCATTCTCGCGTCTAACAATTTACTCGATTATTGTTTTGAGCCGTCAAAAATACATTTTAAATAAAAAATTATAAAGCATGGAATTTGCAAAAAAATTATAATTTTAACATTTCACCAAATATATTATCACGAGATGATACAAATTTTTTCTCTAACATTAGATCTATGTGAATACGTAATTTTTGGGCATATTACACACTAGAATATTAATCTCTCGTCAATCCAACGAGCAACGGGACAGAGAAACATTTCATCCTCCCGATACGAAAACAAGGAAGGTTTTTCTTTTCCGCTTCTCCGCGAGTTTGGTGAGACGCAATATTTACTCGAATGTTCCGGCTGAGCATCACGTGAAATGACGAGAGAAGGAATGTCGAGAAAAAAGGGCAAAGCGATCTCTTTTGAGCTGAGAAACAAGGGAGGGAGGAAGGAAGAGAAGAGAGAAAGATAAATTTCGGAGGAAAGGAAGGCGATCGCGGACCGAAAACAGCGATCGATGATGGACGTTGGCCTCGGGTGTTTCGTGCAAGAATAAAGAGAACAAGTGCCACGTACAGGAAGATGACGGGAGGGTGGACTCCGTCGTGAGACGGAGAAGGATTTGGAAGAGGGGAACGGCGATTGGCCTGAATAAACGAGGAAAAAAATGCGAAGAAAGACCAGAGGAGAGGAACCTGCCAAACGAGCGAGAGCCAAAAAAATGAAGATGAGAAAGACGCGAGAGCGGAGCGAGGAGACGAGAGGAGGCAGCGGCGAACAAAAAAAAAGTGAAAGAGAGAATATGAGCGAGAGAGGAGAGACGAAAGGGCCATTGCACTCGCGAACGCACGAGATATAACAAAAATCTGCACTCCTCGCATATACACGCGAAGCCATTATCCTCCATTCTTCATTGCCGAAAGTCGACGCCGGGCGTCGCGACGCCACGTCTCGCTTTTACCTCCCTTACTCTCTCCCCTACGCGCAATACTCAATCTTTTTTTTCTTCTCTCCGTTCCTTCATTTTTTTTCTCTTCCTTTATTTATTTTTTTCTTTTTATTCCCCTCAGCACACATGAGGGTTCGTACGTAATCACTGGATATCATAAGCCCTTGGCTCTCACTACCGAATTCTTGATGAATATAACATGGCGTCGGGCCATTTTTTCGTCGCTCGCTCATCTTTTTTTTCCCTCGCGATGCTTCGCCGAAGGATCTTTTAGAATTGATCGCGCACGTTTCGAGGATGAACTCCTGAAAATATAATTCCTCGGCTTGCACCCTCGACCACGCTTTAAAACTGTAAACTTCCAGAATCGTGAAACCAGCAGGACCTTTTTTCTTACGGATAACGCATGACTACTTTTAAAATATATTATTATAATTTAACAGTCAAAACATGGAGAGCGTGATTTAGGAGAGGATTACTGGATTTGAAAGATTTTTTTATTCTTCTGTTTGAATATAGAGCACAACATTATTTTTTCATAAAAAATTCGTTTATTCAATAACTCTGTAAATTTTTACAAAACTGAATTTTTTCATGCGAATGGATTTTCTGTTACCAACAGAAGTGTGCAACAGGAGATTTTCGAAAACTCGGAATATTTTCAAGTTTTCCGATGAAAGGATGATCGTGTGAAAAATTAAGGTGAAAATATTGATTCGTGGAGACGTTTAAAAAAAAGAGAAACCCGAAAAGAGCGTTCAATGTTCATGCGGGATAGAGCGCCCGGGAAGTAATTCCCTTTGCCATCTGGCGGTTGAGCGTCGCATCCTCACACCGTTTCTGCCTGCTGCATCCTACTTTCGCCGCTCGCAAAGGATAAAACCTCGACGCGCTCGACACAGTCGATATTTTACAGATTCTTCTCAATCGCGCGAATTCCTTTTTCCTCGTGCCAATAATACGTTGCGGATAATAGCGAAACTGAAAATTCGCGAGTGCGAAAACTGCTCCAAATATTATAAAAAATCATGATAAAAGTCATAATCGCTGATTAAAGATAAAATAAAAAGAAAAAACAAATTAGATTGGGATTCCGTGATGTTTTTCATGTGGAATAATGATTTCCAATCTTTCGATATTAATAATGGAGCACTCTGTGACCATTCACCGGATATATAATGAATAACATGCTCTTTCTCTCTCTCTCCCTCGAATCCAGGCGAGCAATCCCTCGAGACGCTCAAAGCGATTTCTCTCGCGAGAATACTGGCTCCTTGCTAAGCTTGATCCTTCGCGCGTATACGTCGACTCGTGAGGTAATTGCCAAGCAATTTATTTAAACGCGAGTTTAAAACTCGTTAGGAGAGTACGAGTAGGGATATTCGTGGTTATACGTCGAAAGGCTCGAGAGGAGACCCCCCGGATAAGCGAAAGCCTACCTTACCGGTCGCTAGCCCATTAAACCGCTGCAGGCCCCGCGCGTCTCTTGCAATTTACCCCAAGAACGATTCGATGCGCATTTCGAACGGTGCCGGCCGACGGCTATCGAGCGAATTTCGGCACTGCCACATGTAATTTTCATTTTAAAAAAATATCAATTTTCAAAAATTAAAAATGAACCGTCGTGCTATTTCATACTTAATGCACGAATAAAATATTTTACTGGAGTACACGAATGACGCAATGAATTGTGAAAAGTTAAAATTTACACCTGGATTATTTCATGATCGAGGGCGTTACTAAAAACTACTGTATAATGGGCCATTTAATAAATAAAATTGTGAGATAGAGAGGCAAATGTCGGCCGAGTTCGTGCAACATAGCTCGAGAGAAATATAACGCAAGTCCGGGATGTATAGAGCGAAAATATTTGATAAGGATCGCTTAAATCGAGGCTCGGTAATGCGCGAGCGGACAATAAGTAACTCGAACTCGCCGCAGGTTTCGAAAGAACAAGAGAGAAAAAGAGAGAGAGTGAGAGGGTGAACGGGGTGTTGGCGAAGTGTATGGGAGTAAGGGCATAATAATGGGTACTTAGGCGCTATGAGCATCTCTCGATCCTCCACGTCGTACGTTCCATTCGTCCGGAATGAGAGAAGAGAAAGAGAGAGAGAGGGAGGCGAAATAAAAAGGCACTCGAGCATCAAATGAATGAGTGGCAGTTTGCATGTAAACAAACAAGTATCAATGCATCTAAATTGAAACATAAAATAAAACGAATGAGCCCATAAATAAGCGGACTTTAATGGCAGGGTGCTCGGAAAGCTATTGCTTTAGGCCCGACGAGGATTTTTACGTTCTTTGCTTTCTTTCTTGCCACTTACTTTTCTGCCGATTCGGAGCTTAGAAAACATTTCCGTCATTCCGTGACGCGTGAATATGCTTCGTAAAAATAAAAAAAATGAACGTGAATGGCTCCGACAGCACCGTTGTATTGTAATTTTTTCTGAGTGACTTGTGATGTAGCAATTTTTACCATTCGCTGTGTTGCCAAGAAACGAAAATTTCCAAATCTCGTGAGTTTAAAAATTTTTTAAATTCTGTTAAACGAAAAAAAAATATCTGTAAATTCGAAACATCACAATCGATGAAATTTTATAAATTCGAAAAATAAAATCTTAGAGGACCAAAAGATGAATTTTTTTGTTACCTTGGATTATGAATGAGATTGGTAATTTCTTTCACTGTGAGGCATCGATGATAAATTCGGGATGCGCTTCTTCCTCGAGAGAAAAGTTTCTGAAAGCATAGAAATCACAAAATTAGTATATGCGAATATTTGATAATCATACATTGAACGACCATCTGAATTTTTTTCCTTGAAATAAAAATTTATCAAGCTCCGCTGATATACAAGAGCGATCCATTATGGGAAGAGAAAGCCGGCTCAGTTAGATTATTCAACGGTTTTTCCATGAGCGCGCATGATAATAAATTTTTCATAATTCGCGATTTATGTTGGGTAAGATCGAGGGAACGAAGAAGAAGAGAAAAATAATCAGTTACATTATAGCTATGACTAACTTTGTAAGCTTGTATATTCGCCATTGAAGGGGCACGGATCGGACACCGAATAAAGAACGATTGATTCCGCCCACGTACAGTGACACTGCTGTTTGCCGGGACAAGACACACTGGCGGTCCTTGTTCTAAATACAAAATAGCTACACCATGGTTTACGTATTCGTTGTAGCGACGACGTTAATATTCTGGGCGCCAGCGACAAGCAAGAAATTATCAAACGGCCAGTTTCACTTGTACGTTTTTTTAATTCGTCTTACGAAAAGAAAAAAAATTATCAGTTTCATTGGAATGAAGGTTTACGATGTGAAATTTCTGATAAATTCCTGCCATTTTTTGTTTCAGCAAAAGAGGAAACAAATTTTCGCTGGAATCGATCCTTTACGAAACACGACTTGAATGGCTCTTCTCAAGAAAACTGTCGCGATATCTGTCCGCAACGAGGCTCAGACTTTCGTCACGCGAAGATTTATCGAGACAACACGAGGCATCGTGAATCGACGTACTCAGCTCGGCTGTATCGCGAGCTCAAAGTTCGTTCGGGGTGAAACTTTATCACTCTTGGCAAAACGAGGGAAGTTCAAAGAGAAACGAGAAGAGTATAATGAAAAAAAAGTATCCGAGGAGGAAGAACGAAAACAAGGAAGAAATCGCGAGGTATATTCGTTGTTACGCAACAAAGGATATCGACAGACGGAGCGGGAATTCTGTGTTCGTGGATATGGCCGGGACAAGCAGAAATCGAGGATAGATAGAGAGAAAGAGAGAGAATCGTGCGCGTAATAACGACAATGCACCGTCATAGTTCAAGACTCCCAGCAGGGCGAGAGATCGGGTCTGAGCGCGAGCTATGCTCAAACACTCTCCGTATACTCTCCTTATTCAACAGTATAGTGAGTACACGACACGGATTTGCAATTCAAACGTCCATTCCGTAGTATAATACGAATAAATCCGAGTACCCCGGGCCGGCTCGCCTCGGGTCTCTCTCGCGAATCGGAGAGAAAGAGCGATAGAGAGACTCTCGACCGGGGGGAGACGACGAGCGAGGAGAGGGAGAGACACAGGAAGAGAAGAGCGGGGTACATAAAAGATGGCGAATTTTAAAAGAATGTCGAGGAGAAAAGGGTAGAAAAGCTCGACTATATAAACGTTCGCTCGCGTGTTGCATAAATTCAGATCTTTTGCCTCGATCGAGAGAATAATGAGATCATTGTTCGCGATGAAGCGTGCGTGCGGGGCTCAGGAGACGAGGACCGTAATCGAGAAAGCGTCAAAAGATTCGCGCTCGTACGGTTCGCTCGAATAAATAAAATGAATCCTGATGCACGTACGCGTGAGATATTATATGGCTATGTAATAGCAATCTAAGTAATCGCGCTGCGGTTTCTTCGACGTAGATCGAAAAGGGAGAACGTGTACGATGAGGAGCGAAAAAACGGAGGAGGTATAACAACCGATGGACGGGTCCTTTCATGAATGGAGATGGTCTGGATATCATTCTCCAACGAGAAATCGAGGGGATCGAATGAAGAATGTCTTTATCGATGTATTTTATCGGGATGTACTTTTGTTAAAGTTCCCCTTCCATGGGCGCTAAGTTTACCAAGATTACACAAATACATTCAAGAAAGGTAAAACTACGACTTTTTTTTGCTCTTCTCTTTTTCTTCGCCGTCAACTCGCGTGCACCGTCACAATGCGCATTCGTGTTTGCCACATGTCTCAAGGATTCGTTTTTCTCCTCTTGATACCATGTGTTAACGAAACGTGAGGTTAACCGAGAATTTACCAGGAAGAGGTCTGCCATATGTCATGAACGATGCGAAGTAAATGTTTCCATTTTCTATTGTACCCTGGAGCACCCTGTGAGCGAGTTTCTTGTAAATAACGATTGAGCAGTCGCGTATAGGCGCGGTATTAGGTAATTAGATCGTTTGTTCCAATAAAGGGTCGCGCTTCCAGCTGCGTAACCGATGGAAAGCGAAAAAGTGCGTGGCTCGTAAAATTGGATCTGGGGAAGGGTCTCTCTGTTTCTTCGCCGCCATCGTCGCGAGAGGGGTTACGAGCAAAAGGGGCAAGCGAGTCTCCTTCCTCGCTCGATGATACACCTTTTGCTTTTATTTTTTCCAAGTAAGGATTTCTGACACAAAAGGAATGAAGAATGTCTTTATTAGATGCCGCTTCGCGAATGGCCAGGTTCCATTCGAACTTTCCCATGGCGAGAGGCCTCTTCTCTTTCTCCTTGTCCCGTCCATCCACTGGTGAGCGTTCAAGATGGAAGCCATTCATCTCGGGTGGTCGAGAGAGCCTTTCTCCGTTTGGCCCTTGCATCGGACACTCCTTCAAATGGAATAAAGGGGCTGAGACTAGACAGAACTCTCATCGAACCTTTTCTCCGCTCGAGCTCTCTTTCTCCACTTTCGACAAATTTTCTTTACACCGTAGCGACGAATAATCGACTTTCCTTCATGCGCGCTTCTCGCGGATTTAACACGGAAATGTTTTCCACAACGTGTGATCTCACGACGTGAAAAAAAACATTCTTGACCAATGACGTTTCGAAGAGAGATTTTTTCCACGCTTTGATTCACCTCTTCGGCGAACGTCTTTATACTTTTCGCTTTTGGCTATTGGATTTCTGTTCGACACCGTTTTTTACCACGGCTAAGTGGCTAAATATAGTGGAGAGTATTCTAGAGAGACTTGAACGTCGAGTTTTTTCGCTGCACGCTCGTAACTCAGAGATGAGAGAAAACGAAAATGTCATCTATATACGCCCTGGAAATAATCTCTAAGATTTCTACGATTCAAAGCGATTTGCGCAAGTCAGGTAGACACAGGGGAGTCAAGTATAGATGTGATGAAAAATGGTCGAGTCGAGTGCGCGACGCTCCTTTCATCATCGTCTTGAGAGAAAACTATTTGCCTAGGTTCTTGGGCAGCTAAATCGCAAACCGAGCGAACTCCGGAAATAACTCGAGCCCAACCAAACGATCTGCATATATTTCTTGTTTCACGAGAATCTCTCGAAGCGAGGATTAGTCGTGGGTGTCGCAATAGAAGCGATTCGTATAATATCTCTCGCTCGGCGGACCAAGAATTTATACCATTCGCAATGAAAGTGTGAAATCCTCCCTCGGATAAAACTTTTCACTGGTATAAACTCGAGGAATATTTTTACCCCCCGGATAACTCGCTGGGAAACGGCGGGATTATTTTTCCCCCTGTTCTCCGGAAGAAGCCGGCGATTAAAAACGCGAGGACGCCCGATTCGGAGTAAATCCACCCCTGTCATGACGGGATTTGAGACAAAAACACAGCGGGAACTGGAACGTGGAGAGCACAGGAGATTTGAGATGAAAAAAAAAGCGGAGAGATTCCGGCGTGTGGGAACCGCAGCGAGAAACGAGAAGAAAAGCGAGAAGTGGGTGATGAATAATGGATGGAACGCGCGAACGCGTTTCGCCATATCGTGTTCTACCTTTTTCACCCTTTTCGTTTTTATTCTTCTCTTCCTCTCTTTTTATTCCTCTCTTCTTATACTCCCCCGCGTTTTCCTTCTCGGGTATTATCACTCTCTTCTCTCTCTCTCATCCTCTTTGTCTCTCGAACTTTGTGTCGCAAAACGTCAACTGTAAAAGAGACACACAGGAAACTGTTGGCAGTGACGGGAGAACATGAGCTTTTGTAACGGGCACTAAATTGTCGGAACGCTGGCGCGTGGACAATGAAATTGCTGGCTTGTAAGCTGTCCCGTTATTACGCATTTCTCTTCTCCTTATGATTATGGCGCGAGACTATCAACCCCTTTCTTCTCGGACCCTCAATGGTCCAAATATTTACTTTTTTCTGGTGCAGTTTTTCGGAAGCGTTTTTGGAATGTTCAACAAAAAAAAGGATTTCGAATGAGACAGATGAAAAACATTTTTTCAAATTTTTATTTTGATTCATTAAATTAAGAGATGCATAATGCCAATGTGAACTTTATATTAATCCTTGTATAATTTAAATACTGAAATGATTGATATTCAAAAATTTTAAATCTCTTATCAAGAGACGCGGTAGCGGCTCGACGCCAAGTATGAAAGAAAAAGAGAAAAGATATGTATACTCTTGTCAAACTACCTAAGCTATGTATTGAATACCACTCTGTCTCACTGCAAATTAATAATTTTTTATTCACAATCAGTTGAGTTCCCATGGTTGTAGGATGCTTTTAATTTTTTTAAATTACCTGCATAGTCTTTGAGCAATTAAATTGTATTTTTTGTAATTCTTTAATATTAATTACTGAAGAACCAAGTAGATAAATATTTTTCAAGAATTTATATCCAATTGATCAGTAATACGACAATAGCAATTTTGATTGGAGATTGCGTTCGAGACAACATTCAACTGTTTATTGACGTGCACAGATTCATTCTCCGTATACTTGACGTGTAAATTGCTTTTATTTTCTGCGACTGGCTCTAAGCACCTCAATAAGGTGACCTTCAAGTCATTCCACCAGTAAGAATCTCACCGCACATTTTTCTCTAAATAACATTTTCAAGTTAAGCACGCTCTTCTTTTAGCAAAGAAGTAATGATCAATTCTCTTTTTTGCTAACATATTCATCATTTTGAACACATATATGAATCACTTTTCCAACAATCTTTCTCGTACTCATGTGACTTAAATAAAAGGTAACCATTCCAAACTGTGCTGCTTTTAGATCTCACTTATTTAACCTTGGACTATAATCTGTTTACAATCCGAAGAAACTGAATACGTTAAACATGTGTCAACGAAAAAGAAGAAAACCTGAATACGTTTTGCCGTCAATGTATAAAAAATCAATTAACCCGACTAAAATCGTATACAAGTTAAAAAATACGTCTTCAAAAAACCAAATACGTTTCATTCAGCCAAATTTAAATCACTTCTTTGTTAATTCAATACAATCCTCCTTTTATCCCATGTGCCTTCGAAACCGCTGAATGTGCATTATAATTATTGAAGTTGCCATATAGTCTCATGAAACAAAGAAGTCACGGAATTTACATGCGTATACATTAAGAACCTACGTGATTCTACGTATTCTATTTACTATCATATACTACTACTTTGATAAGTAACTATCACACATTTATAAAAAATACAATAGAAGAAGAATAATGAAGCAAAGAATTTAGTTTCTTGGGGAGAGATTTTGGCCGTCGGGAAACGAGATGGTGGCTTGCACAGCAGCAGCAGCAGCATTGCACCAGAGGCAGCACCGTGCGCCTCTCTTTCCTCTTTCGCTCCCATTTTCCGCACGCCGTTCCATAATTTTCAATTATCTCCAGCGCCGTTTTTATGGTCTAATTATTTTTTTTATACGAGCTCGAGAGCACACGCGCGGCAACGCTTCGTGGGTGAGAGAGTGTGCACGCTCGCTCATTCGTGTGAGTAATCGGAATGTAGGTTGGCGATTACGAAAAGTGGCTCTCCCCGAGCTCTCGAGCAGGGTGAACGCGCCTCGCTGAATAAACGTCTTGCAATTATAACGCGAATATATTTATACTTAGTACGTATACGTACACGCGCTGCGCAGATACGTATCGAGGAAGAAAAAAAGTCTGAAGAAGAACTTCGTCTGGACTTTATTTTCCAATCAAAAGTAATAGCTCATACGAAGTTTTACAGCGTTTCTGGCAACAATAAAACTAATGGTAATAGATCTTATGAAAATCGAATATGCTTAATATATAACGTCACGTTTCTTATCAAACTCGAGCCGTCTTATCTAGCGCGAGCTGAGACACGTATGCAAAGAAGCTTTTAATAAATCGCTTCGTGTCGTGAATGTACTCCTCGTGGACGTTTTAAAACATGTATGAAACATTGTAAGACGTGCGCTGCGTTGCAAAACGCGTTAATTACCGCCGAGAAGACGGAGAGAATTCTCGACACGCAACTCGGAGAGTTACAGCCTCGCACCTTTCATTAAACTCAACGGAGGATATGATCGATCGTTCGGTACCCAATTTTTTTTCATCCGGAAACAAGAATGGCGCGTATTATTACGTGGGCAGATATTAGGTGTCAGAAGAAAAATTGCTGAATTCGCGCGATAATCATTTTCAAATTTATTGCCCAACATTTTCTTATCTAAACGGTTATTAATCGCGTTTGAAAATATTAATATTCATAAAAAGAGCACAATCGCCCAGGCATTTTTAATGATTCTAGTGGAAAAATGAGAGTTTTTATCTTTTCTGAATAATTATTCAAATTAACTTGCTATTAGTTATGAAGAATTATTTTCGTCCTAGTCTGAACGCATGACACTTGGCTTGAAAAAAAAACGTGGCGGCTCTGTATCACACGATATTAATATCTAATCAATTTTTCTGAGAGCTCAAAGAGTACGTCTCGGCTATACGCATAATTCATCCACGATATCGGAGACTTCTCAAGAATTATCGCTCAGTGAGAGAAGACACAGAGAAAACTTGTCGCATTGTGAAAAAAAAATTATTTTAAAAAAAATGCAATCATCGGTGTAATTTGTAGTAGACGCCTAGCGGTTGATTTTTTATCCAAAAAAGTTGAAACCGAGTCGCGTTGACAGAAACAGAGCTTTCTCCGCTAGTAGGAAAATGATTAAAAGCACAAAACACGATACGTCCTGAAAATACGGTCGTCTAGAGATCATAAATCATTAGCTTTTCTCTACCTAATGGCGCGTGTTTTTCTTTTTTTTCATCATTTTTTTATTTTTTTTGGTTTGTTCTGCACGCGAGAGTCGGGCACGCTATGTGCGAAAAAAGAAAATGAAACATCGATTATCGGGAAGGGACAGGCAAAGGTGTACACTCTCGCGCGAGCGAATTTGTTCGTGTTGCCCGCGTACACAGCTTCGTGAAGCTTTTAACGAGTCGATGTGCGCGAGTATGCGATCGTATTTCGTGTTGCGAAGTGAACGGGAGAGTGGGAGGAAAGATCTTCGTTAGGGAGAAAGAGAGGCTTCGAAGAGCGTAAGAGCGAGGGGGGTTGGCGGGAGGGAGGGAGAGAAGGAGAACGAAGGGAAAGAGTGAAAAAGAGAGTGGAGTCAGGACTCTTGAATCGCGCAGAAGAGCGCATACCTGGTATCCTTCTCTCTTTCTTTCTTTCTCCTGGCACAAGAGCCTTCCAGCCATAAGTAACGTCTCCTTAAATTATGACCTATCTTATCTTACGGTTACTTATGCGCCTCGGCGTATGTTTATGCCAGGACGAACGTGAAACATTTCGGTGTGTCCCTCTCAGCGATCGGATCACTGACCGCCTCGCCTCGAGCTTCGTACACGAGTGTATGTTACCCCCACGATTAATGCGTACATGAAATTTTCAGTGTACTCTCGTGTTAACGCCAGTATCGGAGATGAACGAATAATTTCTTTTTGAAAGATTTTTGTGAAGAAGATTTACATCTTGGAACTAATTTCATGAATATGTAAAATCGAAAAATGTCTTGCGGACTTTTTTCTTCATGAAAAAAACTACGATGCGGATACGATTTTATTTTATAATTCCAATTTATGTTTTAGGAAATTGACAAACAATTTTGACTATCGTACGTATTAAGTTTATTTATTTTGCGATCGTTGCTCAATTTTTAATAAGTTTTAAAAAAAATCTATATCGCAAAAACAGACTTCCCTTTATTTTTCTCGAAACACATTAAAATTAATTCAATGAACCAGCGCATATTACTCTCGTGAGTATCATATAATCACATTTTCAATGTACTCTCGTATTGATGTTAAAATCCATAATGGATGAATAATACCCTCGACGATTTCGCGAGAAAGATTTACGTTTAAAGAATAATCTCAAATTACTTAATAAGAATAACGTCAACGTAAATACATTTTATGTAACTATATAAACTATGGCATGGACAAAAAATTTTTATACGAAATTTATATTCTTTACAATTTTTTATTTTGATTTAATTTCTTCACAATTTTTCACATTCCTCAGCAGAATTTGGACCAGAAAATCAAGTTCCTTTTTTATCTTAATTTTTTGAATTATTAGAGCTACTTAATGTATACACATTTTCGGTTATTCTGGTGTTAACATTTGACAAGACCATTTCCAAAATGTGGAACGAACAATTTCTCATATATTTTTTGATTGTATATAAAAATATATCAAGAACATAGGGGTCATTTTGCATCCTATAATTTTCGAGAGTTATTTAGCAATTATACTGATCATCCAAGATTTTTTCTTCTGTAATTGTTTCCCAATTTCAAATGAGCTACAAAAAAGATCGGATCGCAAAATAGGGAGTTACCTTTTTGTATTTTTATTTAGTCGCATCATTAGAGCTAACTCGATGAAATTAATTTTAAGTGGGCAGTTTAGCGTGTTCGGAGGTTTCTCTATTTACGGGTGTTTATATGTACGTAGATGTGATACTGGAATGGCGTTTACATTGAGAATCCGGTATAGGGAGAGAAGCCATTTTTCGGACAGCCATAATGGCATCGTTGATCGAGGGCGGTACTTTCTCAGGTAGTCGAGACGACAACGAGCCAACAGTTCTCTCCGGCGACAAACGTTGCCAGTCTCCTATATAGCCACTATTTTAGAAATGAACCTGTTCGCTCCCCCGCTCTTGGGTGAAAGGCTCCAGTAGAAAAAAAACAAGAGTGCGAGAGAGAGACGTTGGCTTTATTCTACTATAAATTTGATAGGCCCTTTCATAACTTTCTTTGGGAGCTTCGTATATGCCAAAATGTATTTTTTTGAGTAAATCCAAAACACTGACGGTGGCAGCTATCTCCCAATTTCCTTATAATATTATATGCAAATCGACAGAGTCGAGAAACCATTAGCCACTTCTCTTATTGCGGTTTAATCGCTAGTCTTTCTGCGAGTTGCCAAGATTCGTGTTCCCCGCGACGAGAATACAGTCTCCGATCCTGTTTCTTCATTTTTCACTCCTTCTCGAACCATAAACGGCCGGCACCCTCCATTTGAAATAATACTCGGATAATTTTTTCGAAATATCCGGTAATTTTGAAATAATTGACCGTAATATCAAACCAGCCTAACTTCTAATTTTTTATCAATTAAATCAAAAGGCAGACGCTCTCGGAAATTGTTCAGAAAATGTTAATGCCGATGGAAACAATGGTGAAGCATTTTACTCGATAATCCTCACGAACCATCGATCAAAATTAAATGATAATTTTTCGATAAATATTCATAAGCTTTTCTACGTGTTTTGTTTTCCCTTTATTTGAATATAATGTGAAAAATATTTTTTTAATTATCTGTTTAGCTGAGTTCGTAAATATACGGGCGCGTATATGAAGCAAGGTACGAGAGCGATTGATGATGCGTGCTGGCAATAATTATCTGCGGCATGTGAACGAGACCATGTGTCGTTTACGTCCAATCTAATCACTCGGCATCGTCACTCTCTCCTCGTTTGCATTCCCGTCCTACCGTTTTTCTTTATCCTTTTCCTCTGGACGTATGTCGGGAACGAGCTGGTTACACTCAGTGGAAAAGGTAGCAGGCATTACGAGCTCGTTCGTAATTATATTTCTCGACTGTGGTAGTCGCGCGCTAACGCCGCATAGACGAGAAAAAGAAAGACTGATTGAGAATGAAAGAGAGAGAGAGGGAGACGAAGGCTCGTGTTCAGGTTTTATGCATACGTACTTAACGCTGAAGTAGAGAGAAGGCTCATGATCGTCGGGAGAAAGAGGGAGAATTCGCCTGAGCGCATTAACGACGACGCGACGGTACGATAACCCCGCGGGGGCCACTAACAAGTGCAACGCGCCGATATCCTCGGCCTTTTAGATTGGCCAGATAAGCTGTGAGCTTTGCCGGCTTACGGTGCTCTCGCGCTCGTATAAAACCGATTCTCGTACGTGTACACTTAACAAGTAAGCTCACGCTTTTTTTACTTTTATCGCCCTTTAGCGTTGTCTACAGACGCGCGAATCTATCAACTCGTTCGTCAAAAGAATAAAGTAAAAAATATTCAGTGTCTCAATTATTTCTTTCCTATTGTATTTCACTGCATTCTCACTGCTCATTTTTTATTATTTCTTCATTTTTTACAAAAAAAAAAATTCATAATTTTTAGTCATTTTTAATGGTTGCATTTCTTTCGTATATTTTTTTAATGAGAAAATTTTTTTTATGTTATGATTGTGTTATTTTTCATTTCGGTGGAGAAAAATATTTCCAGTTATTTTTCATTATTTGTCATGTTTGTGTTTCTAAAAATGAAAAATATTCACTGGATTATGAAATATTACATTTTTTTAAATATTTATTTTTCAGTTGAATTATATTTATAGGAAAAAACACAGTATCGAATTGAGAGTAAAGATAATTTAGAGACAACAGGATGGAAAATACTCCACGAGGCGAGAAGCGAAACGACGAAATATCACAATTTTGTACGATGCAGCGAATCAGTGCCAACGTAAACAGGAATCGCAGCTGCGAGGAGCACGAGAGAGAAAGAGCTTTCAACGTAAAAATATGCGTCGTCGGGGAACGACTATTTACTAACTATAAACGACGTTACAATTTTTCAACAGATATCGAGCGCATATTTCAAGCATGGAAAACTGAGAATGCGCGTAACGACGACGTTGAGCTAAGCCGAAGCTCAAATAAAGCTGGGAATATATTCACGCGTTCTCCTTCATTTTCCACAGTGCGCGATTTGAGTACGTTTCGTTCGGCCCGTGACACCGGTTGGATTTGAAATCTATGAACTTCCGAGAAAAAGATTAGGCGTTGACTCGACTTCGTTTGCGCGATAAATCCAACGAATCGCGCCCTTATTTCTGGCAATGCGCCTTCTCGTATTCTCCTTTCCATCGCTCTCTTCTTTCTTTCCTTCTCTCTTTCTCTCTCTCTCTGTTTTCCGCTCGCTGCACGCTCGGTATAGATTTCATCAAGTGGGTTCATCGGGGCCAAGAAGTCTCAGGGAATGCGAGCTCTCGGGATCTAAAGATCCGCGAACGAGAGTCAGCGGTAGTTCGAGCCAAAAGTCAAGAACAAAACCGAGAGGAAACTTCGAAGGGAAGGATCAAGAGAGAGAGAGAGAGAGACGCGCGCCTTTCGCGAAGAAACCGCGCGACACAATGTTGTGGAAAGAAGAAAAAAAAATCAATGAAGAAACAAAAAAAGAATTAAACAAAAGAAAACACGTCCTCTATCGGATCTCCTTCGTCCTCTCTCCACCATTTTGACCTTCTTCCTCTCGAGAGCGAGCGAGAGAGGAGGAGAAAAAACCCTTCGCCGCACCCTTGCCTCTGAAACTTCTCGTCTTTTTTTTTCTCCGTATGTTTTTCTTGCTTCTCTTTCGTCTTCCTCCGAGATACCGGGCTCTCGCATTCGCCCGTTTCTTTCCCCGCATCTTGTCCACCTTCTCCAGTTGCAAAAGGGAATCTCCCTTTTTTTTCCTCTCCGAATGCGCGCTTGTACATCGTCGCGCCACGGGATTCTACGCGAGGCCATCCTTCTTTCTTCTCTTTGTATGTTTTTTTCGGACCCTCTGTCCACTCGGTTAATTCTCCGTCTCTCTCTCTTATTTCCTTCCATTCCCTCGTTTTTCTTGGCTTCGAACGAAAGACACGAAGGAGCGAGATAAAGAGAGAGCGAGAGAGCTGAATAAAGACAGAGATAACGTTTGTGTGCAGCTCACCATGTTTGCCGTTGGATGTCTTTCCAAGAGACCCTCCCAGCGTCTTGTCTCCCCTTTCCTCTCATCTTCCTTCTCCGCTCGCCTCTCTCGATCGTCTCGTTTGCTCTTCCACCTCGTTTCTTCTCTCGTACACGCGAGAGAGGTCCTTCGAGGCAGCGTATACGCGGACGACGCGCTCTCCGCTGATTAATATCCAGATCCATTCCGAGAGATAGTTCTTGTTTGGATGAAGCAATTCCAGCCGGTTTTTCTGACGATATCTCGCGCCGAGAACGAGATCTCCCGGGGTTGGAGCCTACGTGGCTCCTTCCCGACTTCAAACTTCGTGAGAGAGCAAAACAAAGACGGACAATGCGCGCCGCTCGAGGAAAAAAATGTGGCTTCTCTCTATCCCGCTCGGATATACGTGTCATTGTATAAATGGATAAAGTAAAAAAGCGAATAAATAAAGGAGAAAAAGTGAAACGTATAGACGGTAGCGGGAGTGCCCGTACTCCCACGCAATTTTTACGAATTCGCTCCTATTCATATCTTTGGAAAAATGAGCTAAGGATATTTGCGTGCGAGAGTATTCGCCGCACACCAAGAGCTTTATGCTACCCGTGATTTAGTTTCAGCTTCCACGTACGCTCTCCCGAGCTCCGCGCTCTTATATCGCTCCTTCCAATCGATATACACTCGATCATTGATGAATCTTTGCCGCTTGATTTATCGGCCATCGCTCGCTATCTCTTTCCCTCGCACGATACTCGTAAACACACCGCGAACACACGCGCACGCATTCTCAGCTCGATTATGATTCACATATGTTCGGCTCCGTAACACAAACCGGATATTTAATCGAAGATCTAATCTACTCTCGAGAGTATGTTCAATTTATTGTTCAGCTCTGCATTATGCATGAGAGAATCGAGTATGCAGAAAAAAATATTTTTCTCATCGGCCGTATATTTTTTTCGGTGCAGGAAGTGAACGGAAAAAAGGATTTTTTATTTGTTCACTCTTTGAAACAGCAAAAATGCTTTTCCGCAATTTTTTTATCTAGTTGCAAAATTAGAGAATATTTTGTTAAACTTTGGATTGTTTGTAAGTTTGATTATTTCGACATTTTAAACAAATGCGGATTACAATATGCGGTAATTTATTATTTTTCTATTTTATCCTTACAAGCGCAAATAAAAATGAATTTTAATTTTTATTTCTTTATTTGAATAAATGAAAATATATAAAAGTATTTAATATAATTATTTGAATTTCGAACAAACGCAAATAATTTTTGTATTTTTATTTCTTTTTTGAACTAGGATAATGAACAATGTTTTTTGCGTCATTATCATATCATATCATGCGTTTATAAATTTAATTCTTTGTGAAAGTAATGAATAATATTTAAATCAAATTAAAAAATTTTCTACCCAGTGATGTACATAGAGAAAATTCGCATAGCGCACACACGTGCGCATTTGCATATTTGCGAACGTTGTCTTGAAGATTTTGATACATGGCCAACGTAGAAAAAAATCGCGTGTCAACGTGGAGAAACAAAAGAAAAGCATTCGCGTGTATCTCGATTTATTATCGCGTCGAGAGGGCAAATTTCTCAAGAGGGTTGGTTAAAAATAACTTGGTGGAACGAATTAAATACAGAAGTCACGAGATACATATACGCGCGTCTGCATCTCGGCTGAGGCGAAAGCTCGGCTATACGCATTCCTCGTGCTCCGGGAATGCGTTTAAATCAAAGTCTACGATAACTCATTTTGATTAGTACCTGCATCGTAGCTACGATAACAGAATTTCCCTACAGTCGCGAGCGAACATTCTTGGCGCTTTGTCGACCTCAAGTTATTCGATGAAAGTGGGGAATTCAAAGACCACGATAAATATCGCGCGGATGCAAAATAGAAAATAACTTTCCACCATTTATAAAAGCTGCTGAAGAGTAGATTCATTTCTTTTATAAAAAAATCTGTATCCCATCTAGATATACGTAGTATATTGAAATTCTGTGCCAAGACGAGATCCGAGTGAAAAGGGTGCGGAAATTTCTGCATCGATCTTCGTTCGTTTTTTGTTTTATCAGAGTCTCCAAAATACATCGAAAAAAATCGTGTCTAGAATGCAACATCTAGAAGTCACATCGAAGAAGAAATAACTCTTGTTTCTTTGCAGATAAGGAGGAAAGAAATACCTGAAGGATGGCGTCAGCCGACGGTTCGTGGTTCGTGCGTGCATCGTTTCGCTCATGGCCCTTGGTGTGTTTTGCCCGCGTATGGAAGTTCGGAGCACACCGGGAGAAAGCGCTCGCGCGCTCTCGGCACTGACTCACGTGGTGAAGCGCAAGATGGCCGCCGCGGTTTGGGCGTGGCCCTCGCACCGAGTATCACATAACGCGCGTGTGAATAATCTCTCGTTCCCGATCGTACGAGAATAAATCGCGAATTAACAGCTCGTCGATGATCCATCACTCACGATGAGGTTGACAAAATTCGATTTTCCTCGCGAACCGCCAAAAATTCCGCGGAAATTCGGAGAGACGACGGGACTTGCGACGTGGTGTGAGCGACGTGAGAGCGGCCATCTTGGCACATATTTTCCCCTCCACGGCAGACTCCGCTTCGTCTCTCTTGCTCTCGCTGCCGCGCGGTAAGCTCAGCGTGCGGTCCATCTGGCAGCCTCCGTGCCTTCTCGGGCACGATATGCCGCGCCTAGTCGCCCAACTTCCGCCATTCTCCAACTGTGCTCCCCGTTTCTCTCGCACACCCCGGCTCCGTCCCCATCCGGACTAGAAATATCGAATGAAATAGTCATTATTTTTATTTGATAATTAATTTTCTCGTTAAATAACGCGAATCGCGTTCTCGATTAACGATTTTACCCATCGAGGGACATTTCTTTTTTTTCGTCCTCTTTTTCGGGAGATTAAAAATGTTACGGAGTTTCGAAAACGACCATTCTGTTGTAACGAGCAGTATCTATTGATTTTTCACCCCACTGACGACTATCATCCCCACAAAACTTGCTTTCACGATAAACTTTTTTCCCAGTCATCCTTCGCGCTCTACTTTCGAATAGGAAAATATACCGATAAATTTTATTCTTTGTTTTTTGACAAAATGGTAGTAAAAATTTTGTTTCGGTAAAATTTATTCCTCCACGGATTGACCGGAACCTAACTTTGAAATTTGTCATCGGAGGGTTCTAGCTTTTATTCTGAAACTTCAAGGAGCATTTCGTACACGCTTTGCTTATTTATCGCTCTCAAATTTTTTGATCGTTTCGAGAGCTTTTTTTTTCGCTCCGAGTCACAAGATGAAAAAAAAACGAAAATAAGATTCGTTATTCTGCGACTCTTGGCAAAAGAGAGAGAGACAGAGTGAAAGAAGAAAGAGAAAGCTGTGTTGATGCCGACCGGTTAAAAATATCTCGCTGGTAAGCGAAGAGAGTCCGCGAAGGAATAAGAAAAGCTTGAGGCACTGAGAAGAGTCCCCGGTGTTCCTCTCTCAGATAGACAATATTCCTGATGTGTATCCGCGTGTACGTATTTCATTATACGCACTCGCGTGTGCGTCGCGCGGGCAATAACACACGAATATCGTTATGGTGGGGACCCAGCGATACGGCCATCTTTGCTCCGAGCGTGAGCTTTGCTTTTCGCCTCCACGATGGTCGCCGCCAGCCTCTTCCGTCGGCATGAAAATTCATCTAATTTATCACCACGTATCAAAAGTGTAATAATTTTTATGCTAAAAAATTCAAAAGTCACTTTAAATCATTATTTTACGACTCTTAAATCAAGAAGCAAATTTCCTGTACTCAAATTGTTTAATATTGATGAGAGCACGTGTTTTTGTATTTATTACGAGTCTTCTGATTTTATTTCAATGTTCAGTAGTCATGAAGTGCACGCGCGTGTCATTTCAATGATAAAAATATGTCCAATTGTATTTATGTTATTGTCGACGGTGCAGAAAAATAAGTAGCTCGAACCTCACGGAGATAACGGGTCGATTTACACGGAGTAAAATGTTTGAAAAATTGTGGAAACGACTTAATTGGCGATCTTTAGCGCGTGCACGGAAGGGCAAAAATTGATAAACATTTTCACACTATTGGACGTTCGTTATTAGCGTTGGTATAAAAAAATGAGCAGGCCGGAGAGCAGCGTACGTGACAACGTAAAATAGAACGGAAATAGCTTTTGACGAGCGTTATCTCGCTAATCCGTCTCGCCAGCGCACGATAAACGGCGATAGAAACATCGACTTCTACTTTCATGACACTCGGAATTGATACTGACGTTTCCGCATTTGAAACTATTCTATCGAGTGTACAATTGTAATAAAAAATTGCCTCTAACACGGGCACATTACATGCTGAGAGCTTGTAAAGCAGTGACGGTAAAAAAATGTGGTCTGACCACATCCCTTGCTCCGATTGTCGAGTAATTGTGGTAAAAACGTTCCGTTATCTCTCGCGCGAAACGGAAAGAAATTAAGACGTGTGAGAATGAGCAACGGAAAATAAATTCTTTCGCGTTTTTAACTCAGCGACCCGACACGCCAAAATGAATGAACTCTGACTCTCTCGCTCGAACCGTCCAAATCCGCTCTTGTAATTTTCATTATCGCTCAAACACGTTTTTTTATTCCTCTCGGAGACTTTTATTTTATCATCCGAGATTTATTGTATTTCGTAGCGAGATTGAAAACATGCGAGGCATGTCACGTATGTGCGAATTGTCGCATAAAATCGTTAAACTGATTTTTTCCGTGTGCGCGTTTATGCGTGTCTGTGAATAACGCGAGATCGTTCAGGATGAACGCTTACCGTGTCGTATCGTAATAAAGGAGGGTCGAAAAACTCATCGCTTAAGTACACTACAATTAGACAAGAGACAACGGGGCAACGCGGGAAAAAGAGGAAGAGCGAAAGAAAAGGAGAGAGAGAGAAAGTTAATATTGTAAATGTATATTCGAACGATAAGCGTGGCATTTGTTATGCGCTCACGCTAGAGAAACGACAAGATACGCTGTACCGCATTGCAATAACATTAATTTATTCCATGGCGAAAAGCGAAGAGAGAGAATGCGGAGTGAGAGAGAGCGCGAACGCTGCGCGCTGTAAATTAGATTCGTGCGCACAGATGTATCGGTTACAGGGTACACACAACTAATTCGATACGCATTTCAAATAATTAATTGACGATCCGAGTAAATAGTGTGCTCTAACGACCGGTGTACACGTAATCTAGCATGGTTCGTACGTGGGACTCGGATATACTCTTATTAATCGTTGTGAAAATGAAATCCGCGAGGTGCTTTATAATTATTCTCTGAGCAGCGTGATTCACGCGTCTACATACAAACGCATACATGCACGAATCTCGTTTCTATTTTTAAAAAAAGTCCGCGAGGACGAGGAATCCCGGAGCGTGAAAGAGTTTTAATAAATTTGCACGAGAATCGAAAATGAGTTTTACCAATTGAGCGGATCATTGCAATTTTCTTTTTCTCACGAGAGTGGAAAAAGTTTTTTGAAAAATTGGAACAAACGAAGTACAGTCGAAATTTATCCAAGATCTTAAAAAACGATTTCTCATTCTGGATGATTGCCCGATAAAGGAAATTTTTTCTTGATTTTTTTATTTTATTTTATTTAATCCCCTGGTGCTTGACACTTCGTAGATTGGAAAGGTTCGAGTAAACTGCGTGTGTGTAATACCTCCGACGCGAGAGAAATACCTTCCTGCAACGAAGCAATATCCTCTCTCGTGAATGCGAGGGTGTAATATATACGTGCAGGGATCTACATGGATACAGATATACGCGATCGTAGGGCTATACCTCGGCCATTTTCGTTTTTCGTTCACGAGCGAGCGTTTCTCCATTAACCCATGGACGCGGTCCTTTCAGACTTACTGCATATTGATCCCATCGATCTGGTTTTACCCTCGCTGGCCCCTCGCTCTCGCTCGTCCCTCTCTCTCTCTCTTTTCCTCGCTCGGTTTCTCGCGCTCGGATCATTTCTCTCCGGCGTCCCCTCGCTCGATTCACGAGGCCGAAAAGCCCTCCGAGCACGCGAAAGAGCACCAAGAAAAACGCTCACCTCGCTATCGCGCCGGTAAATAGAGGAGGAAAAAATGATCAACCCTTCCGAAGCATACTTCTCGCGAGGTTTCTGCCTACGCGGGAAAAAAAGTAACTTCGAGATGTACACGAGAACCGGCGAGAGAGCCTCTATACAAGATCGTTTCGCACTCCAAATGTGTTGTATCTCGAGCCTATAAAACGCATAAAATGTCGCATAAGTATCTGCCCCCGCGTGGCATTCTCTCCCGAGCCGAGTGCATATAGCTATACGCGAAGACATATACCGAGAAGTACGACGACGCCATGCGAAGATGGAGATAAAAATAAAATTTAAAGCGAAAACCGAATCGAGGAGCATCGGGAAGTTCGGACCTTTCATGATTATTTATTTAAATGCTTTTTGCGTTGTGAATGCGCGTTTTTTTAATATTTATGCCGACGTTTTATATCCAAGAAACGTCTTATTTTTTCGCCTCTCCGCTTCGTCGTTAATTTTTTGCTTTTTTTCGTTAAACAGTGCGTATATCGTATTTCCATACTGTAAACACTGTCACTCCGAGCCATACAATCTTATAGAGACGCTCGCACTCTTTATACTATCTTTTTTGCGCGATTCCCGACTCACGTGCCACGGCGGTCCAATAAAAAGTCGCCTTTGTTTGATAGCCGACTAAATCGAGCTGCCAACCCCCTAATGCGTCATTACTGTCGGTCTTTACTGCCGACTCGTATCATTTCACTTAGGTATATTGATATGGCGAACGAGCTGCTCCCGACCTCGTCCAACGTTGAAAACGGCATACTTTCTTCGAATGACGCCGCCGGGCGACTACACCGCGCCCCTCCCGACCCCTCCCTCCGAAACCGCCAATGGCCACTTCACTCTCTACATATACGTTTAATATACACTCTATTTCGTCCACGAAACTCCGGCCTATCCGGATTTTCCGCTTCTCTCTCTGCTCACGAGCTCCGTCATCAGACTCTACTTTTCTCCTGGCACACTATCGAGCTTCCGGTCTTCTCGGATTACGCCCATCAGTAATCGTTATTTTTATTCGCCATCGTCCCTCCTCGCGTACTCGATAAATAACTTCGATCATCAACTCGTTTGCTCGTTAACGCGATACTTCGGAGATTACGAGACAATTTCAACTTCTCTTTTCGCCTCTCCTTTTTCTACCGCGCGAGATTTCGCCGTCATCGAGAATACTTTTCGACGGGATTTTTGTTTTTTTCTTTTTGCGAAAAATTGCTCACCTCGTGGATGCGTTGAAAAATATAACGGAAAACTTGATGGTCTCGCTGGTCGAACGGTCAGAAGCGAACTAAACTGCCTAACGCGGTTTAACCCCATGCTAGAAGATCCTCGGGCGCGTTTCCGTTCGCAGTCCTTATACAACCCGACCGTCGTCTTTCAAGGCCCGTACGGACGGTGCGAAGAGAGAAAAAAAATAGCTGCTAAAAAAAAGAGAGAAAGACATGTTCGAACGGGGGTCCTAAAGTGGCTATTTGTGGCCTATTGCGAGGTCACGCCGTTTCCTCGAACGTTTCGTGCACGCGAGGAGATTTTGAGTTAAAGAAGAAGAGCCATCGGGCCCTGAAGGTTTCGTTCCGCGCCTATATTCGACGGTAGTAGGGGAAAGGCTCGATGGAAAAAAAGGCAGGATAGCGCAGGTTGCTAACCCTCTGTCCCAGTTATATGACCCTTTGCGAGCCTTTCAAGAAAAAAAAAAGTACGTCCGCCATAAAAGTAAAAAAAAATACAACCGTGAGGTCCCAGGGTCACCCCGTTTGAAACGCTTTTTGTTTTCTCGGACTGGACGGGCCGGCCCGAGTCCCCGTGCTTCTTTAACAACCCTTAAAATCTCTCTGTCCAGCGGAAAAGCCACAGTGTTGCAGGAAACGATACGCACCGGAACGGAAAATTCTTTCGATGCGTTTTTTAAGAGACGACCTTGACATTTTCGATGCTATTTTTTTACCCAGCAAAGAAATACTCAGGTAGAGATACGATTTTTTAAGTCCCCGAAAATTTAAAAAATTCCGATTTGGTTAACAAATATTTATGCAGTCGAAATATTCTAAATAAATTTAATTTTTCTATAAATAATTTTCATTTACTGATTAACTATCCTTGTGAAGGTTGAAAAATATTGATTCGTTTAATATAATTTTTCATGCACTCGAAATATTTTTCTAAAAATAATTTATAAATAAATTTCCTATATCTCAATGTTCTATTATTCCTTCAACAATGAATTATTTATTTTGAGCTAAATTTGTTAGTATTCGTCAATTAATTTTGTTACTATCTGACTTAAATATTTAAGCCTGCAAATTAAATCATATTTTTATTCATTTATTTATTTATTTAATGAAAAAGTTGTTACGTGCCATTCGTATGACAAAAAATAGTGCATCGAGTAGGATTGCCAGTTCGCAGGTCAAAGTGGGAAACCCTCATTCGCAAGTGCCAAAATTTCCGAGAGGTATAAACGCAGCCGTGGTGCTGCAGTCCGTGTCATAAAAACCCAGAGAGTCCAGGCGACGGGTCACCCCGTTAAACGCTTTTTTAAGCCGAGTCCCTAGGACCCGTAACAACCCTTGAGACCTCCGAGTTCATGTGTACGGGAGTAAAAAAGCCGCACTGTTGCAGGAAATGCGAAGATACCCGTGTCCATTCTTTTCTCATTTTTTGCCTTTTTTACCAGAGTCCCGTGGCCTTGAAATTCTTCGACGCGCCTTAAAAAAGTCTATCTTCCTCGAAAAGGAAAAAAAAAACCAAAACACCCGTGGAGATTTCCGTTTCCAAGGAAGGGTATATGACGCGGTTAACGAAAAGCTGACGCACCCCCGATCGATCCGAGTCCCTTCGGCGTCCTTGACTCTCGTTGCCGTTAACAAAAAAATCGACCATGAATCCCCGTTTTTTACCTTTTTTTCCCAAGACAGCGCAATATCCTCTGCACAGGTAAAGAAAAAAAAATATCAACCGGTACATACATTTTTTTAAGCTCAGTGCTGTCCCCGTCAGTCTCGCGACAAACCTCGCTCCGGCTCGCGTTCCCGTTGACCAATTTCTCTCTGCTTGCTCCAATCATGAATAAACATCAAAATTTCTATAAACGAACATTGTTCGCGATAGCCCGCGTCTCTTATCTTAATATTTTATTATCTTAGTTCGCACGAGCCTTTTTCCTTCTTCTCGCACGACTAATCACGAGCTCGCACGCTCTCTCACTCGCGTGAGAATGAAACGAGGCATATAAGTGGGAAAAAATCATTCAGGAATTCCACTATACGATTTATCGATTAGATAAACGCTGCAACGGACCGCGATGGTATGCAGCACGCGACAGTGAGCAAATACTATCCATTGTATTTACAAACTCGTATAAATATCTCGGTTAGTAAAAGTCATGGGTAATTGAATCAGCAAGTTCGCCTCCTCGTGTGTCTCAATTAATTATTGCCTAGTCCAAGGCATTGCGCTCGTTTGAATTGCAAACGGTAGTCAGATACTCGTGTGTTTCCCGCGTGTGCACAATGCACACCGCATTTCCTACATACCGTAGCATTACGAACCGTTGCGTAATAACAGACGTCTCATTACGATTCGTTTAGTCTCAACTGGCACGTCTTTTGCCACGCTCTGATGCTCGCAGACGTATATAAACGTAACAGATCGCTCTATTACGTTCTCGCTCCGTAGACTCGTACCCATCGTCTCCCGCAATTTCTAGATATCTCCTCGAAACTGCAGTTACAACCTCTCAATGATTCGTTATGGCCGGTTTACCTTCTCCGAGAACTCCGGGGAAGTTGAATCTCATCGCCGTTACTGAACCTTCGAGAGCCATTTTTGAATGGAACGATCAAACTAATCAGCTCTTCGACCATCGAGTTTTTTTATCATTTTTTCCAGCAATAATCCCTTCCGAATTCTGGATAAAAAATGGCCGCTATCTGGTGGTTTTTGTAGGCCTTTTAGAATCGAGGAAGATTCAGCGGTGCATTTCGCATCGGCAGTTATCGTACGTGACCAGGTAGACCGGCATACCTCTTCCTTCTGTACACATTGCCGGGTAACACGTTACACATTGTGTACAGAGTATCTACAAACGCGCATACGTTCGTATCGAATGGTATCGCACGGTATACGCGCCCTCGATTCTCGCTATCTCGTGCAAGCGCTCGCGAGGCTTTCCGCTCGGGAGTTTCGGCCGTATCGAATCCGTCGGGGTCACCTAGCTCGTCGCTGATCAGCACAATGTTCGACCGATGCTCTCACGCTGGAAGCAGAAACCACATCGGGCTCTATCCGCTCTCTTTCTCCCTCGCACGGTTTCCGTGTAACACAACCTCAGAGCCCAGTAACTAACCGGATTCCGGGACGGCAATGGCGAGCGTGTAACGCACACAGCCCGGGATATGGGATATCTATGGGCTCATATCCACGACCAAACTGTACACTAGCCAAATGGACGCGGCAATAACGGCCCGTTAACGCTAATTCGCGGAATTCTGATTGACGACGAGCGCAGAGGGATGCGAGCGAGGGTGGCTCTCATCCTGGCGCACAATCACGAACCGACCCATCCCCCTCGTCGTCTCTCTGTCTCTTTATATACGTATACAAACAGACATTGTACGATGCTGGTTTAGCTACCGTATTACCGATATGTTTTACTTTTGTCTCTCGTTCATATTCTCCTCGCCCTGCAACGCTGCACACCCTCTGGAATTACAACTAAAAAGAAGTGAGAGCCAAACGATGCTATACGTCATTCTTATACAGATTTATCTCGAAAATATATATTTTTTTAGAAACATTAGTATGGGATTATCGTTGTCATTGGTCGTTTTATCTTTACGGAAACGTCCTTCTGTGTGGTAAAATGCATTTTTATTTGGTAGCGCGACGTTTCGAAAATCTCGTTACGTCGGAGTTGTTTCGAAGTTGCGAACTCTCTCGTTTGAGCGGAAAATGAATTTGTTTCGGATTATATTCGAATTTTCGCCATTTTCTTTCTCAGGGGAGAGTGGGAAATTTTTCGTTGATTCCCCCCGCCTGGATATTCGACGACGCGTGTAATGGAGTGACGATCAGGGTTACTCGGAAAGCCGAAGGGACTTTATGGGAAGAAAGCTCGCGTAAGTCTCACTTTTTTTCGTGGAAATTCCATGTTTTTCTTACTTTCTCCCAAATCACTCGATATATTGTCCTCTCTCCCTTTGATTTTTTTTCTCGCGTTCTTCACCATCTCTCTCGCCTCCGACTCCATAGTGAATCGAGCCCGAGCCAAGAGCGCCAACTGATTTATCACCGCTGCTGGGCTCGGCCCTGCCCCTCGTACTTTTCTCTGGACCCTCCAAACACATTCGATCAACCCCCTACGGTCCATGGTTTCCAGATCAAGCCGGTTGATACACAACATAAGAAACGCCTTCAATATGACCTACCGAAGTGTACGAATTGAAATGATCCAGCAAAAAAAATCCGGATGTCTTTTTTAATGGCGAGAGTCTCTTGTGAAATCGATTATGAAATTTAATTTCGCGAGAAAAATCACTTCCCGATCACAATGCGCATTTAATTTTCAATTTCCTTGCTCTTGCAACAGGAAATAGTGCGATAAAAGTATTAATAAAATTAATAATCGTGGCGCTGTGAAATCGTATTTCATTTTTATAGTTCGATTCATTTTTTTCTCAATTGAGACTCTGACAATACACAGTGATCGAATTTATTACATTCTTTAAATTTTAAGAATATATCTTGAAAGATAGTTGAAAGAAAAATAAAATTGTATATATTTACAAAAAATGTCATGATTCGTTTCACTGAGTTAAGGACTTGAACATTTTCTTTTAAAAAACGGAACTATAAGATAAAATAGTCGCGAATAACAAAATTCTTGTAAAAACGATTACAACAAATGAGCGTCAAGGGAAAATTCACTTTTGGATCACTGTGCGTTCATTTTCCAATTTCTATACGATCTCACGATAGAAAACGGCACTATGAAAGTATTAGCGGAGTTAATAATCCGCGCTATGGGACCGTATTTACTTTTCTAAAAATTTATTAGCGCATCTGTGTTATGACACAGGTTGATGTTTTACATACAATATTAACGTACGCTCGTTTTTTTTATTATTGCTCCGAGACTGTTTTGGCTCGGCTGAGGGTCTGAAATCCCATTAGAGGCGCGTTATACTAACGCGAAACTCTGTAAAAATGATCTAAGACGCCTCACAGCAGTTCGAAACACTTGCTACTCCCCCGTCTTTTTTTCTTAAAGCTACAGAGGTCGAGATTATTTGCATTTCTTTTGCTCCGCCACTCTCGTTTACGCGGGAGTATGAATCTTTTTTTCCTTGCTCCGTCTCTCTTTCTTTTTTACATTCCCCCTGAGGAATTTGAAGGGGAATCAAAGAACTGGAAGCTCCAGAACTCTGCTCGCAATGGCTCGAGTTTATCCAAGGTGCGCAGGGTTCGAGAGGGCAAAGGGTCTTTGATATTTTTCATTTTACGTATCTAACGATCTTCCTGGGGTAACGTACCCTGAGAAATATATTCAGCTTAACAATGAAAAAAAGGGAGAGGACGCCGGAGAGAGGAGAAAGACAAATTTCGTGCTTAGAAAAGATAAAAATAAGTCATTAATTTTTGAATCCCGAGTAGACAAGCATCGGATATACGAACAATATTTCTTCCATCTCGATGTTGAGATCATCGATCGTTTTAAGTGAATTCCTGAATGAGGCGACGGGAGAGCAAGGGGAAAGCTCGTAGCAACGGGCTGACGATGATCGCGTGCGTTCGGAGCATTCCAATTAAAGTAGCGCGTCCGCGTTCGAGTGCAATTTCGCTGTTTATTTATAGTCGTACAATTATCGCGGCAGAAACAGCTTCGGCTCGTTCAATGATTGAGCCAGCCGCTCGAAGGTTTCGCGAAACAACGTGTTCAATCGTTCGCTCTCTTGTTTTTTTCCTTCATCTTCGCAACTACCGGACTTCAACGATCCTCGATATTATTAATTCATGCGCACCAAAAGTGACATCGAATTTTGGTAATAACTCGACAACATGCACCGATCACGTCGAAAACTTCACCCTCTGGGATGTTTGTATACTCGAATAACGAACTGATGATGGAGATAAAACGAAATTACGATGAAATAATGGGGCAAAATTTTGTACAAATTATGGAAAATAACAACTTTTTAAAATAATTTTTTGACTAAAAATTTTCATATTTTTCTCATTCAAGAATATATCTTCCTCATGATTTTCCATCAACGGAATACTGGGCCCTTAAATAAAAGCAAGTAATACGGCAGTTGAGCTTGTGGACTTGTCGGACCGGTCCGCCATCTCGATCTCCACAGTGAGCTCGTACCTCGTGGGATGAGCACGAGTGAAAGAGACGAGAGGGATCGCCATAGCTCTTTCTCCTCGAATCAAAACTTTTCGACGTTCGACTTGAACTTTCGACGCAAAACACAAAATCGTCTAGGAGAGTGAAAAGTATTTTTCTACCATCTGAGAGATATGCTCACGGAGGAAAAAGACGAAGGATAAAAAAAGCAAAGGGTCCACCATAAACCTTGAAAAAAATGCAATTAATTCAAGCGGCAAACCATAGCGAGTTGCGGGCTCTGCCATCGAGGTCTTTCGCGTGTAACCGGCAATTTTGGGATTGCCGCCGGCTGCAGATTAGGACCGAAGCGGAGAGCACTCGGTATAGAATCGTGCGGTGCGCGAAAGAGCTTGCTCGGCGCCCTCTCGAATATGCTTTCTCCTCTTTCTTTCTCGCTCGATCTCTCTTTCTCTCTCTCTGGACGTATGCCTGGTGGCAAATACGACCCTATTGCGCCGAATATTGCTGGATAAGAGACCGGACCCAATTAAAACGATAATAACAAGCCTCAAACCCGACAAAATCGGCGAGGCCGGCCTCGTGATTTCGGCCAGGCCGTGTATCCGTGTCATCTCGTCGTCCCGACGGAAAAAGGACGCGATCCTTTCTAAAAACTTCGCAAGATTTCTCATTCTCACGCGACTACGATTGTTTTCTCCTCTCCTCACTTTCGAGAATGCGTTTCTTTTTCTACGAGTGCATATTCGACAGTTAGGAAAAAATAAATTCCACGAATCGGGAGTCATTCGTGCGTCTCTTATCAAACGTGACTACAATCATAATCTTAATACCTTTATTTTTGAGCTGGGAGAATAAAACCGCGGAGAATAACAGTGTAAGGTAATTCGAAGTTTTTTTAATCGATAAATCGTCAAGACGGTTTTTGTTCTCCGTATTCGTTTGGAATCTTCCGCTTTTCTTCAGGATTAGAATGCACAACTGCAGCTTCGCATTAGCTCAAACGATTATCTTCGCGGGTGGGATATAATTCTATTGCGCGATACTCGTTCCCCATACTTTTCAATCGCGAGTCACACGTATTCTCCGGAATCTTCATTCGTCGATATTACAAAGCGAAATTGACTTCCCCTGAGTGGTGAAAAATACGTGCAAGCTCGGAAAACGGGAGAAAAAATAACGCGACCCGACGGCAAAATCGATGCGGCTCACGTCTTTAAAATATCTAGCTATGGCTTTTCCAATTACAATAAGTGCTCATTTATTGTCAATCCAATCTTTCTCCTCGGTAATGGTTCTTGTCTTCATTTTGTCGGTACCTTCAATACATTTTTTTTAAGGTCGGAATTGACATTCGGACTGACAGAAAACGTTTTGAATTTGGTATTGACAAACTTTTTATTTTAGTTCGATTACATTTTTTTCTTCGATATAGGCAGATCGGTATTCAGATTCCTTAAATAATCTCTCTTTTATATTTATAAAATAAGGGTTGTCTAAAAGTTTATTTTTATGTTGACTGTCGGTATTTCTAGAATTTATTACCCATGGATGTGTGTCTGAGAGGCTGACAAAGTTTATTTTTATCCTGATTTTCGGTGCAGTAAGCGAAAGTGATCGCATTTGTGGACTCCTTTACTGACGTCGAAGATTTTCTTTAAATCAACAGCTGCCTGTAAAAATCTCGATCGTTAGAAAGTTTTTTCGAGAGTATAGATATGCGTCTTCACGTTTGTATCACGTTTCACACTTTTTCCTGAAGGGGTTACATCTAGTTGGCGGCCGAAAAAAGGTGTGTGTTTTTTTAAAATGTTTTTTGGGAAAATGATTGCAGATTTTTAACTTTTTTTTTCATCGCAAAGGGTATTTTTTTACCATGTTTCATAATTTTTTTATTAGAAACCCTTGAGGGGTTACATCTAGTCAGAATTTTCTCGGAACTGCTTTAATATTTTATCAAATTTAATATTTAATTAATATTTTATCAAATCTTTCGATTAGAGACTAGATATTACGAATCAAAAAATTAATTCGTTTGGTTTTTTATTTCTGAAATTATATAGTGGTTACCGTGGAAGGCCTTTTCTGGGCAGCAGTCCGTAAAATATATTATATATCTGCTTCACTCGTGAATTTTTTACAATAAAAAAATTATGAAACGTAGTAAAAAATGTATCCTTTACTATGAAATAAAAAAACAATTCGAAACCTGCGATCTTTTTCCCCCAAAAAATTTAAAAAAACATGCCTTTTTTTCGGCCGCCAACTAGATGAAACCCTTTAAATAAAGTAAGAAAAATGTACTTTGTATAGAAGATTTGTCTACCTGTTTTTATTCGTCTAAATATTATTAATTTTTAATTTTATTGATTTGATATAACCTTATATTCAAAAACTGAACATTCGGCAAAAAAATCCATCTTTCCATCGAATATGTTGAATTTAACTTTGAAAGCGACAATCTTGACATGTAAAAAAGTTTATAATCTACAAAATATTCCAAAACCTCAAAATATCGACCAAACAAATATTCAAAAACAAATATGCAAATAGCAAAATGTTTGGCGAGAACCAAACATCATGCGGGTCGCGCTTGAGAGATTGCCTCTTCGATAAAAGGGTAGAAAAATGAACGGGAGCAAAATTCGCGTGCGCCAGTAGAGCCGGTGCTCTCTTGCGCCGAGCCTCGTCTTTGCGTAGTTCGCTGCACTTCGACTCCGTCCTGGCCGAGTCGTGTCGAAGCGCACGTTTCTCTTGAAAAGCATCAATCAGCGGTGACTTCTCGTCTGACGTATGCAACTCTTACATTATATGCATATGCTTTCCAGGCTCTCGCATGCGCTTCTTTTATTTTCTACTTTCTGTCCATTCCTATCCAATTCTACGACTCTTAAAAGTCATGTACTTTTAGTTACACGAGAATACCTAATACGTGGCTGTCATACCCGCACTCACGCACCCGTTGGTCACGCACTCCACGAAAATACGAAGGGACTCCGCGCTTTTTTCTTTCTCTCGATCTTTTCCCTGCCTTCTGATCCACCTGCGAACTCGTTAGTGTCGGAATTTCCATCAACCGCCTCCGGGAACTCGGAGACTCGAATACAAAAATCTATTCTTGCACGTGTCTCAAATCTTTCTGTTAAAAAAAGCCATTCAAGGAAATTCATTGACTCGCTTGACAAAACGGCGAGGGAATTTCAAGCAGCCTTACATTGTCCACAGGCTTGCGAGAGATCGCGAGCCTCGATTTCTCGTTGGATCGTTAACGAAATAAAGACGTATTTTTTTCGCCGAGCGCTCAATCCTCGGGTGATATGCCTGAAATTACACAAGATTAATGAGCTTTATTTTTCTCATTTCAAGGAGGATTTTTCCCTGGACCGCGTGATCGACGCAGCCTTGAGGACTTATCAGTGTAGGTGCGCATCGCGCCCTCGAATGAATCGCGAGAGAGAGTGTCGTGCAACTTTGCTCTCCCGATGAATAATTCAGAGCCGAAGCTGCGCTCTTTTGCAAAAAGAGTTCTCGCTGAAGTGAACATGGGGAAAAGGACGCACACGCGTAAGAAAATCGCTATCTGCGCCTCTCGTTCTCCACTCGCTTCGCAGTTTCTCGCGCGAGAGCTCAAGCAGCGCGAGACGAATAAGCTCTCTCCCGTCCGCTTCCCCCGCTCATCCGTGCACTCGGGGGAGAATCGGCACGACGACAACGACGAGGAGATGAGAGTACGAGCAAATTCCTGCACGCATTCGCTCGCTCGATTGTAAATCTCTTTGCGCAAGGGGGGAAAAGCCTAGTGTTGCTTATATCGATGATCCCGAGCGCGCGCACACAATCGCCCAAGTGTACGAAACACTCGAATGTTATACGCCAATGAGGCTCGGGGATGAGATACGAGCTCTTGCTTTATTATATTGGCTTTGTCGCTGTTTCTCCTTGCGAGAAAGGGAAAGGGATATATCGAGAGAAAGAAATAACGTCTTTCAGTTTTTAAGACACTTTTTAAGAGACGATTTACATAAAATTTATCAAATAAGAGAGTCGAATGAATTTTTATAGCGCAGAACCGTAGATGATGCGAGTAATGAGAAAAAAGTTCTTTTTGTATAAATTCTACAATTTGGAGAAAATTTCTTTTTCTCAGCTTACAAGTGAATACGCGATCGCATCATTCCGCGAATTCTGCGTCGTATCAACGCAAAATATTTGCAAAGTAGTGGAGGGTAAGGTAGAAGGGAAGAATCGCGAGAGAGATCAGCGTGCGCAAGATCCGTACGAGCATGTACACATGACGTTGAAGAGGGTCAGTAGCAGCCATAATTTCTGGTCAGTCACAGCGAAGAGAAACAGAGAAACAGAATGAGCGAGGGAGAATATACAAGCGAGAGAGCTTGAGAGTGTTCTCGTGTGGTCGAAGGTAAGCCCGGATCATATTCTTAACGAGAGTGCTTTACGAGTCTTCAGGTCCTTTATCTATGGCGGCGTTGCATTGCGTTGGCGTTATCCGAGCCAAAACGTAAAGGTGAGCCCGTGCGATCGTGCATTTCGTACGTACGCTTGCTCGTTCCTCCGCGTGTTCAGGAACTTTGGTATACGATGCTAGCGAGAATGATGGGTGGGCAGTGGTAAGGGGCGAGGTAAAAGATCGCCTCGTCTCTCCTCGAGATTCCAGCCGAGGAAATGTAAGAAGGGAGAAAAGATCTTGATGTATTTCGCACTTAGCTACGCCACACACGCCATGCCATTCTTATTTCACTTCGTAAAAAAAACTCGATACACACGTATACGCTTTCAAAATGTATTTTACACTGTCCACCGACATATAGAACGGTGCGAGATGTTTTTCGTTTCGAGCCCACGAGGCTTTTGCCTCGCGCTTTCTGGAATATCCGTGCCCGTGTTGCCTCGCTCTTTATGTCCCTCGTTCACCGAGGCCATGTACGATCCCATTCGGCGCAGATACGGAACGAACGCCGATTCGTATTTTCTCAACCGGGAAACAACTTACATTCGCTCCTTTTCGCGATCGAATAATCTTTTTTTTCTTCTTTTTTTATTTTCAATTCGGCACAAAATGAAATCTTTCTTGCAGGTCTAAATATCTTAACGAGATTTTAGAACGCATCTTTGTATAGAAAAAAATTAGTTCGTTCGGAAACCTCGCAGCGTTTTCTTGCGCACGTGCAAACGACGGATAAGATCCCTTTTCGCTCTCGAGCGCTTCGAATACGCAGACTAATTTGCATTTTCTCTCGGCAAGCGAGTATTTCGCGAATAGGAAAGGCCAGCTAAAACTTCTATATGTGCCACGTTGTCCGATGTTAAATCGTCGATCTCGTGTTTCCAACAAGACCCCGCTGTACTGTTCGATGAATCTACTCGAATGTTTTTTGTCTCTGCCATTTCTCGCGTATTTTCTACACACGCGGGTACACGTGCGTTCTCTTTACAGGATTCAAAGAGCATTTGAAAAAAGTACGTGAAAAAAAATACAAAAACCACGTATGACCACTCGAGTCATTTTCCTTTTCATACAACATTGCTCGTGAAAAAGAGACCCCAATATATTAGGAATTCAAAAGAAACGGTATCGAGCTATTTTTTTCTAAAGAAAAAAAGCACACGTCCCGAGTTTCTGCGCGAGGAAATTTCCTGAAGAATAATATTTGACTCGTGCTCTTGTACCTTCGTTATTCACTCTCCATTTATCCTTCAAGGTGCGTGAATATGTACTCCGGACGTATGTAGGAGTCAGCTCTTTCTCTGCCTCGCCTACCTGCAAGTCTTTTATTCCTCCTCGCGTCGCCATTGAAACTCTCTTGACGAGCGTCGCGTGAAGGTCGATAAACGGAAAAAAACAACATTTTTTCTAATTAAATGAGAATAAAGAAATAATAAATGCGTAAATTTATCAAAAATCAAATGGTTTCTCGTCTAATGAATTTTACGAGCGAGGAGAAAGCTCTGATCAAGAATTTTAACACCCGGCGAAAATGCCAAGTGATAGGGAACGATCTTGACGACAGACGGTGATGGTCGGAGATGCTCGGCGAAATAAAAAGTCACCGGGTATCGTACACAGAGCTGATGTTGAGGAATCTGTGACAACCGGAGAGTTTATATGTCCTAATACCAGGATAAGAGAGAAAGGACCAAGAGGGGTTGGTTTACGAGGCAATAAAACGACGTCGGAAGAGACGAAGAGAGAGAGAGAGAGAGAGGATCCACAGAAACTCAAGAAAAGCACGCCTTATGCGGTCTCGCTCACGCCCGATGTTTCAACGAACACACACCAACATTCTTGAGTACGTTTATCCAATATCTTGGCGTGTATAACTGTGTGTTATACTGGTGCAAACTCGCCGACTGCCACTTCGTATAATGGATTCACACGGCTATAAAATTAGAGGCTCGGACAAATTTACGGCCCGTATATACGCCCGTTATGCGTTTATCCTTGGCTGTAAGGAGTAAGCGAGCGAGAATATACGCGAGAGAGCTTCAAGACGTGTGCTCAACCGTACGACCACAAAAGAGATTTGATGGGCAGGGCGCGTGCCATCGCGAGTAAGTGATTCTTCGAGAAGAAATCCTTCACGCTTCGATGCTGCATGTCGATTCTGGCTCCTCCGCGGATTCAGAAACTCACGTCGATATCGATGATTTCGACAATTTTCTTAAAACTTGAAACCATTTTTGGACCATCTCCGATGTGCGATAACATTTTTATTTTATCTCAAAATATGGGCAGAAAATCAGACTGACCTGTAACTACTCTTCAGGACGTTTTGACCAATCAGAATTAAATAAGAGCGAAACGAAAGTACTCTTTTAAGAGGTATTACCGAAGAGCGATGTAATGATGGTAAAACGTCATTCGAAGGGATTAGAATAGACTCATTTTGGCGGCCTTATTAAGACTTAAATTGGAAGTTCACTCGGGTGCCCAATAGTAGCGTCGTCCTCCCACTTTCTCCTCCCACAGGAAAAGAGATATGTGCCGAGGATGCTAGGAAAGAGGAAGAGGGAAGAGGGAGAGGACTGGTGCATCGGGCAAAGGCATTATGGCCGCCACCAACGCCTGAGGAGAGAGCGACAATCACGACGACGAGGATCCTCCAGTTTGGAGGGTTCAGACTCAGCCAGCAGCTTCGCTCGCATCTATGCCCGGATAATGGTGGGACGGGGTCGAGGACATTCATCTTTCCCCCACCTCTCCCTTCTTACCATGCAACCTCCATCTTTTTCTCTCTCTCTTTCACCGCGAGCGTCCCCTGGAACATCCACACCCCTCTCTCCCTTCCCCCCTTTTCGCCCATCTCCTTCCTCCTCCATCTTGCCAACTTCTCTCCGCTCGCCTATATACATCTCTGGAGCAAAGGGGAAGACCCTTCGTCTTCTCGCGCTCCATCTTTCTCCCTTCCCTGCTCCGTCTCTCTCTTTCTCTCTCTTCTCTGCAATATATTCCTTCTTGCAACGCTACAGAGTTGACTTTACACTTCTCCCGGGGCCTTGAAAGATATCGTCGACTCCCCGATATATTCGCCAACGTTTTCAGCCTCGTCTGTTTTCTCGTCGCGGGATTCTCAAGAGTACAACTATACCTCTTTTCCCCCCTTTGCGAAAATAAATGATCCTCGGGGAGATTAAGAAAATTTTCCAATGCGAGATAAGATTTTTTTAAGCGTAGAAAATTTGTTATTATTGTCATTATTTTGTAATTAATGGGAGTTAGAAATAAAGAGAATCTGTGATTTTATTCCAACGCTCATATTGCCATTTTCCCAGCTCTCGTTATTATTCAGAACGCGCGACTTTTCTGGCTTTTGATGAGCGAGACACGCGGTGAACTTAATTCTGGAGTTTGATTTACACGGGTCATGTGTGCCGGCGCTGTCTCCTTCCCTCTTTCTGTACTCCCGTAGATCTGGATTATCTGACATCATCTGCATATTTATGATTACTCTCTCTCTCTCTCGCTCCCTTTTGACACAGATTTTTTTCTTCCTTGATTCGGTGCGCAGTCTCGACTCAATCCTCTTTCACGTACAACTCGGTAGCTTATTATTCTCGCGTTCCTTTTTTTGATGCACTGGATTCGCGTAGGATGTACGATTCTTTATTTCGTAGAGTTACACGTACAAAAATGCATGTACCCCGTACGTGCCAACAAACAAGAGAATATAAAGCCTTCGTTATTTTCCTCGTTAAGACTTCAGAGATTACGCCCTTTTGCTTGTTATCCCGCGATAAATGTTCTCCGAAGCGAGGATTTTTGAGAATCAAGATCTCGGTGTATACGTATATAGTTGGCTGATTTATCCGCGGACACATCGGATCATAAATCCTGATGTGAAATAAAATAATGAAAAGAAAAAAAATATTCGTGATCTCGTTACGGACTTCCGAAAAAAAAGAAAATTCTTGCGCAAGGTTTCTCGATACGCGATTATTATTCGTGGCACGTTTAGCTGCGCTTCTGGCAAATGTATACAGATATACGCGGCCAATAAAGTGACACTAAACGGTCAGTGGGTGTCGCCTTTATGCAACATTCAGACGACTAGAAAATTTAACAGAACAGCTGCGACCATATCTTAGATCGAATAAAAAATAATATGAAAGTCGTCCATTCCAACTAATAGAACAAACATTGGCAATAGAGATCAGAATTTTAAAAAAAGTTCGCCAATGTGTTTGCCAAGTTAATGATAATAAGATAACGAGAAAAATTATTATGAAAATTCAGCAGCGTTTTGTTTGGGTGAAAACGTTTTAAAAATGATCAAGTGGATAGAGTGCAGTCGCACGTTCACGGATCGCGAGGTGAGGAAGAAAAGCAAAGGCTGTCCGCAGAACGCGAGGAGGAGGTTGAGAGCTTAGTAGATTTTACGAACGTCCAAACCGCCCCCGCAGAACCCAATCACGTTTGTGGATGAGTAACGCGTGCATTCGAAAGCAATCTGCGTCGGGGCGAACTAAATTGGAATCAGCTAGCGGTGTTGTACATACGTGTGTGTGTGCGTGTATATATATATAAATACAAATACAAGCGTATGGACACATGAACGTACGTATACGTTTCGTTACATTCATTGTATACGAGCGTTGCGTCTACGGTACAACCGGTGTTGAGCTCCGGATATTCTCTGGGATCCGCCGACATATATTTTTCACGCTTCGACGAAACAACAAGAGACTCTCCTCGCATCCATAGTTACAAGCGTTACGATTATTTATACACATTTCCCGAGGCTACCACTCGTATGTACGACTCTAATGTCCCGAATGAAAATAACGAAACAAAAATCAATAAATAAAAGCTCGCGGCCCTGGCCGATAAATTTACAGATCACTCGATCCTATAAAATATTGAGCTTGACGTTGGTCGCAATTACTTTGACCAACGGCGATCTCTGCAATCGAGTAAATTTCCGAAAAAATATTTGCATTTTTCTGCGTGACAGGGGACATCACGGTCTTGTAGAGTTTGATGGATAGCTGTGGAAAAAAAATTCATCACGGATTTAATTTTTGTAATAGCCGCTGCGTATGTGTTTTGAAACAAAAGAAATTCAATAAGTTTTTAGTTTTAAATATACGAAAAAACGTTTTTATCTCATTAAATCAGCTCGACGGAACTCAACTATAAATCATCATATTATCCTCGACATTCCACACATTTGCAAGTTTCAAATCGATACAACCATAAAAATTTGGTTCAATTTGATTTCCACGATTTCTTTACATATACACCGTTGCAGGTGAATCTAATAAAATCATGTGAAATGCTTATGAATTAAAAGTAGGACAAATGAAATGCAAGATTACGGTCGAATATGCATGGGTAATAATTGGGATGGTACAATTTCTTGTCAAATGAGATATTCCTTGACTTTACCTTCAAGATCATAATAATTGAAAATATATAAACATATTATTGTATATTTCTGTCTTTTTTTTTCACTCATTAGCTATTATTCATCGTTATTTTTTTCTCTATCTCAGAAAGTAGCAATTTATTACGAAATATAACGGATGTCATAAAATGGAAAAGTTGTTTATTTTTACTTTGTTTACACACAAAATAAACAACTTGTATGTGCAAAACCCAAAAAAAGTCCAGTTCTTTTACTGCAAACTTGATGAAAATAAATACAGATTGAACCGCTTTTTCTCGATACAAATTTTTACTTCACCCGCAATTTTCTCGACTTTTAATACACTTTTTTTCTCGAACTCTTCTCGAATTACGGGCACCGGATAAAATCGATTCGCACCGTTGTATATCGTCGAGTTTTTCGCGGTGTCGGCACGATTTTAAGTTCAATAATTCGACGCTGGGGAAGCGGCGCCAGAAGAAATTCACGTGTGAACATATCAGCGCGAAGATGAAGAAGGTTGAGAATAAGAAGGAAAAGAAAAAGAAATGAGGAAGAAACGTTTAAGAGGGAAAAAGCAACGAGAGGAGAGAAAGAATAAAAAAAGGGAAAGTTTTGCGAGACGCGCATCCGGCGCGCGTTAGTTCCGCGAAAAAGATAAATCGCTCGCCATCTCGATCATGAGCGCGAGGAGTCGAGACTCCTCATTCTTGTTGCTCGAATATAAAACGCTCACCTGCCGTGATCATGCTTCTTGATTATTTTTCACGATTGCCCGAGAGCTACATCTTCTCCGGGAGACGAACGAGTCGATCGACTCGATTCACGAGCAAATTGCCTACTCATCGCGTAATAGTCGCGACGTGACACACGTCAGCCACCTAGCGAATCACCCGTACTGAGTATTTTACAGCTGCAAATTTCATTCTTACAAATAAACCGTTTTTATCGAAAAACGACTAAACAAATAATAGAGTAAAGAACATACATCCGAACGGTTACGTGTATAAATGAATACACCAAAAAGTTATCGAAAATATATTCATCCTACTGATTTTCACTTCCAATTCGCAAATTTACTTATTATTTATAATGTATTGAAGATATTTTTAAAATTGTATAAGTTTAAATACTCGCAAAAACACCATCAAGATGGTGTAAAAAAGGAGGCAAGTACATTTTTCCGTAGCATTATGGTAAATAGTAGAGAAATTGTTGTAACAT